>SNQN01003307.1:0-16048 GCA_008642245.1 Bassia scoparia | reverse complement strand
GCAGGGGGAAGGGCAGGAAGAAGGAGAAAGTAAAGAGAAGAAAAAATTTAGAGTTGTGTTTTAAAATGAGGATAGTGATGTGTTCTAGAGAGTTGTAGTACTTTATACGTGTTTACCTTACCAATGTTAATGGGTACGCAAATTAACATTAAATATTTATTAATTAGCTATAGGACTGGTGTTAACCGGCCTCTTAAAATGGTGATTTTGTCCATTTTATGTAGTAGTGAAGCACAAAACCACTTTTAAAGTTAAAGATTCAGCATCTTAATTCTCCATATCAATCAATTGTATACGCTTTGTCTATAAGACACAAGCAAAAATGATGAAAATTCTTCAATTAAAATACATTATTTACAGATTCAAAAGGGGGGGGGGGATTAGACAAAAATATAAAATTGAAGAAGTTAGAATTTAGAATTTGCTTTTCTACGAGAGATGGAAGAACATTCATAAGATGAATACAACAAACAAATTATTTATTCCTATACTATACAACACCATTTTAAGGGTTCTTGGAACTTTTATTAGGATTAAAAAAGCTCATATTTAAGCTTAAAACAAAACACAAGCAATGATATCTTTTCTCAATTCTGCGATATTTCCCCTACTACCAAACTCTAAAATTCTCCTCAGCTTTGCTACTCTTAAAAAATAATAATTGACGATAGTGAATTCAGCAAATACCTCCACGTTTTGCAACCTTTTCTAATGCGAAGTAGCTTTTGATTCTGCTAATATTGCCCATAACCCAAATTTGACTTCCGCACCACACCCGGCCAGCAATCATCAAACACGATACAACTGTTGAAATTTGCAACAAAGAGACAATCATAAGTTTTCATGTCCAACTACCAAGAAGCTCATTATCAACATAACAAAAGATACAACTGATACTAAAAACATTAGGTGTATCGACTTCTTTTTCAAAGAATACTTCTATCTAAAAACACAACAACAAAACATCCTATTGATTCATTTTCAGTAGTGAAGTAAATCACATTGAGCTCCTCAGGGAGAATATCTTGCCAAGACCTAACTTTCACTGTGTACTTCATGTCTGACCATCGAACAATTGGCGAAGCAGGTGTTGTAGGCCTTGGAAGCATCTTCAACAGCTTATTTTGGCCTAGCTTGCAATCAAATACAAAACACTTGTTCAGAACTCCGGATAGATACATCAACTAATATGGAAAAAAATAAACTATGGGCTACAAACAATGTAAAATATGACGGCATCTCCTAGTTTTGGAACAGGTTGGTTAAACCATGGTTTGCATAGTTTTGGTCGGATGCTTCTTGAATCGACCATTTAGCGATGACATTGTTATCGCCTCACATGATTACTTAACCTACCACAAACACACACCAAATTTAATTATTCCATTATTACAATTCCTTTCATTCTACAGAATACAATACTCTACTTACTAATCGGGGAAAAAAATCGGATGTCGTTTTCAATTCTTAGGAACATAATCTACTACTTACTCTTGCTACTCGAAAAAAGGGGCATCGAGATACTCCGATTGAGACAAATAATAGGAAACAACAATCTAAAACCTGTTAGATGCATTTCACAACCTCATTTTCTAAGTTTAATGTTATGTTCACCGAATTCAAAGGAATTCTATTTTTGCTAAACCTTAATCTATAATTCAAATAATCAACTTACCATTATTACATCACAACATACATAGCAGCACCATCTTTCATTTCGAAATGCTAAGAGTGGTTTCTACGCCCATTTTTTTAATAGCATAACCTCAATCCCACACAAAATATTTTTATAGCTTCACGTGTGATCCAACCAAGCCTGCAAATAACACATAACTGACTACATAAAACATGCCTATAGTATTCATACATAATCCACACTTATTCTTGTTTTCATGTTTCTGATTTTTAAAAGCATCGTAATGAACACTAAAGTCGTGTTTTTGATCAGCCTAAATTCTCAACAAACCTAATTAGAAATTGCAGAATTATTATTCAAATCATCACAATAACTAACTAAACAACTGCATAAAACAATTCAACAAATACAAAAATCCTTAAATTATTAAGGAATAGGCAAATTTTACCACGAAAAGCATTCATATCCCTAAAGGCACCATGCAAATTTCTTATCAGTAGTCTCCTACATCATGCCTGATCTTTCCTCAATAATGCCAACCAACCCAACAACAAGGCAAATCTGAACTCGCCTGCCTATCTGCCTCAAGCCTTGGTCGGCCCGACCAGCAACAACACCTTCTACGAGGCAGAGTCTTCCCACCCTGTGGCCCCCTCCCAACACCTCCCAAAACTTCTCAATAAAGGGGAAGGTTTAGATAACATAAGCGGTTGTTTTATAAAACAAAATACTCAACTTTTCAACTCACTCACGCCATTTTCGAGCAAAACTTACCACTTTTCGACATGAAAACTATGATTTTCGAACAAATTCCAAGTTTCGAAATTGAAAACCCCCAAATTTTTTTCGAACATTTACCTCCACAATTTTGCACTTAACAGCTCCGCGCTAACCCATTACTTGCATACAAAAAGAACATCTTCCCAGACATGAACCATACGTCTAAGCTTCGGACCTCAAACTTTAGAGTTACGAAGCACAGAATTTCACGAGATTGTTCAAAACAAAACCCCTATAGTCAGCGAACCAAATTCCCAAATTTTTCGAACTCAAACTTAGAATTTTTCTAATTTTCAACTTCCTAATTCGCGGACCCAAACCCAAACCTAAATTCGACAAAAACAAGAAGCTGAATTAAGAAAAACCCTAGAGTCTACTAAAGCATAAAAATTCAAACAAATCCTACAAACCACCAAATTGATTAAATCCAAAAAAAAAACCGCATGAACAAACCAAATCAATTCCAAAAATTCAATAAACAAACAATAATAGGCCAAAAAATAAGTCAACCACAATACCTGTAACAAACCACAGCCACGTCCTTCCCTTGAAAGTGGATGACCAAACAAAAACAGCCACATTGGAAGCAACGAACAAGGATCCCCATCCTCAATACACTAAGCAGGCTGGGGTTCTTTGGTTTGGCATGGCGCAAAATCACCAAAAAGAAACGCACACAAAACAGCCATTTCACTTGAATATGGAAGCCAAATCAGAGCCCTTGGAAGACGGAAATAAGAGACGAGAAAAACATGCTGAATGAAGGGGAGTGAATGAATGAATTGTGGTTTTAATATTTGAACGAAATTGAATTGAACTTGGTTGATTGTTGAAATGAATAGAACGAAGTTGTTGCACCAACATGTTAGGAACCACTAAAGGAAAAAGCATCAATGGCAATGTTGCAATTTAATGGTCACCTGAGATGCGGACAAATTTTCATGCTATTAACATTTGGCCAAAATCCTTAAACTCCTCTCACCCAATTTGAAGAATGGATGAGTTAAAACTTTCGAGTCCTACTCATTTCGAGCAAGCGCTAATAATGAAAGGCTACCAATGATAAACACAAACTCCATAATCAATAATAATACTTCCTAATACTTCTTTTTAATATCGGCAACTTTTGATTAGGCTCACACCATTTCTTACAAGGAAGAGATTTAGTGTCTAAATGAGCAAATTACGGTATATAAGTTTTAAGACTAGTAACAGTATCATCTCATTCTATAAGTAAATATTAATCCCCAAGATTTAACATCCCATAATTAAAACCTGCTTTCAAATAATTAGCCCGAAACATAATCAAATAGTTTTTTAATATTAATCATAACTTTACAATGGTTAAATATTAGGCTCCATCAAACACTAATCAACTAGTAAATATTAATCCAAGATTAATATTAATCCTAAGTTAACGTGGTTAAATATTAGGCCCAAAACATAATCATAGTTATATATTATTTTAAGATTAATATTAATTCCTAAGTTAACCGTGGTTAAATATTAAGGCAAACATATCAAACCTCACGCTTTAAAATATGGAGTTAATATGGAGTAATAGTTAAATATTAAGTTTCCAAGATTATCAATGTAATCGAATGGTAAATATTAATTCGCAACCATATTATTTTAAATCAATGTTTAAAAATATGATCACTAGCTTCAAATTTTTTCCTTAACTCAGTTTCAATAAGCTCAACTTCTGCTTAAAAAAGAAAGGCTTAAAGGCTAAGTTACAATTCTTTGTATTCTATTGTGTGGTTCTGCTTTTGTATATGAGTAATAATGTAATGCCTTGTTTTCCTTGCTCAACATTTTTAGGTTAGATTATTACCAGCAACTGGAGCGCCGGTTTGAATGACGATAACTTTAATTAGACTATTGATCCCTTGTGCTTAAAATGGTGATTAGAAAGAGACAGAGAGTTGTTTTATATTTCAAGAACTTAACCCTTGAATCATCTGTACTCTTCTTTAGGTTTCATGTTAGACTACTGTCTATCAATCCCCCATATCCCTGATGACATCTTACTCCTCTCCAAATCGCACTCCAAACATTGCCATGCACTTGTAATCAAAATAGAGCCTTGTTCTCACTTATAAAGTTTAGATGCATACAATAAGTAACAAACAAGTATCAATAAACACAAAATAAGTATCAATAAGATTGAAAAAACTTATTTACCACTACTTTTAATAGAGAGATGAATATATACGAGAGTATACACCTTGTGTATGTGGGGACTACATACATAACATAAGGTGTGTTAGCCACTGAAAAAGCAAGTACACAATAAGGTTTTGAAATCTATATAATAATTACTAAGCACATCTCCACCCTTTCCATTTTTTCCTCCATTCACCCTTTTAATTAATGATTGTAAAAAACTGTAAAAAATAAATTAATGAAACATACATTAATAATGAGTATTCCTGAAATAAAATAAAGTATAAAACCCATCATTAGTAATTGGATACAATAACTAATTTAAAAAAATTAATCACAACAAAACCTATAACTATTAAAAAAATTTACAAAAAATATTTTAGATATTTAAACATTTTAAATAGATCAAGTTTCAATTTATATAATTAAGTAATTCATCAAATTCTATTTAGCCAAGTCGATACATCTTTGCTCAGTGCTTATCTAGTAAGTATCAATAATCAAGGCTTACATAAATAAATACATATCCATCGTGTATCTGGGGGACTAACATACAACTATGTGTATGCCTTATGTATAACTTTCTTCTTTCTAATAAATTTGTTTAGATAAGGTTATAACAAGTTGAAAAATGAACACATTTATAACTAAAAAACAACTTAAACCTAAGAAATTAATGTTAAATGAGTTTTGGCTTACATTCAATTAAATCTATTTGGAAAGTTAGGATCTTACCAAGGATAATTACAATTTCCCATAAAAAAGGATAATTAAACATTAAAAAGTAAAAAAACACCACCTATTATAATCACAATTTACCAAATAAAAAGGAAAATGAAAAACTAATAATCACGACTTTTTTGTGGTTGTGTATGAATAATCTGACCCAAGCGTTAATTTTTGAATATAATAACTAACTTGTAATTCCTATCTTCCACCTATTGCACTATATTTACATGAACTCATTCATCAGGTTATTCTATCTTTTTTTTTTTTGTTATCTTTTTCTTTTTTAAAACTAACACTCATGATCATCTTAATCTGCTGCACATCCACACACCACCCTCAAATTCATACCACACCACACCACCCCCATACTGGTCACCACACAGCCTGCCCTGCCCTCTGACGTCCTCACCCCCACCTTAGTCCGTCCGCCCGTCACACAACCTCCTACCTCCACCCCACGAAACAACCCCACCTTCGATAACAACCCTCCACCTACCGAAAACCAACCTAACCACCCACTCGAAAAACAGACCTTTAACCAACTCATTCGGGCCTTGGACTCACAAGCCCTCTTCACTCGCCAACCATGCTCCTCCGCATTCATCCCTTCAATTCGCTAGTACATAATCCCTCATTCAATTCGAACGCATCAAAAAACAACACAACATGCCAGGAACCCAACCAAAATTCGAATCCCAACCCAGATTCAAAATTCGAAATTCCCAACCCAAAAATGGGTTTGGATATTGCACATCACTCTAAATCTGTAAGTTAAATTCTAACGCAAACTTGGGTTACACTTCAAAATAATCAGGTACAATGTAATGTCAAATTTCTTACAATTAAGCAAAATGTAACATTGTGGGACAAGTCCATTACAAAGCAGCTACTAAACAAAAGGTATCTCAAAGGTTCGGATAACGAGGCGGACGATATTCGACCGGAAAACGAAGACTATGTTGTTAACAAGTGTAGAGATAAATATGGAATAAAAAGGTACCCAAACGGAGGCGTTTGAGAATGAAGCGGAGTCATGGTTGCGGGGTGGGGGAAGGACTGAAGTCCGGAGCAGTGGTGGACCGCAAAGGTGGCGTAGGGTAGGGTTGGGGGTGGTTTGGGTGAAGGGGTGAGGGGTTTCTTATTATTATTAATTACTTATTATTTATTCATTATTATTATTATTATTATTATTAGTATTAGTATTTTAAGTATTAGTATTATTAGTATGAATATTAGTTATTTTTTTATTTAACAGTCATATAACTCGTTAGGTAAATTATAGGTGAGGAGAGAGAAATTAGTAAGTAGAAGTTAGAGTTTTTAGTGCACATGGATGAAGATAAAAAGTTACGCAGGTTTAGTATATTCCGTAATAATACTCAGATTAGATTATTCGTTGCAGATCCCAAAATAGGATTCATTAGTTTTATTTTCAAATAAAACATGAGACATGATTTTTGTAAAGGGAAATAGAAAACAAAATTACAAACTTCAATCCTCCGTAGTTGAGAAGAGACAATAGATTTTGGTCTCCTTTTAGTTTTATTTTGCAAGGTAAGCCATTAAAGAAAGATTAAGTGCTCAATCTAATAAAGATACTTGATGTCTCTAAATTGGGTAACGGCATCAAAATCACAAAATCATTATAAAAATGCAAACTAGTCGGATAGATATGAAAGGTGAAGAATCATTGTATGAAAAAACACTTCCCAACAACTACCTCCACCATTACACTGACATAAAGCTCATGCTCTTTCATCTGTCTTTTGCTCGGTCATGAATTTAAGTCCATTATTTTAAGGTGCATTACCACTAATTAACCTGCTCAAAACCAACTTTTGATCTGCCTGCTTAAACATTTCTCTTCATTCATTATATTATCCCAATTCTCTTTATACTTCTTTCTATATTCGTTACTCACACCTTTTACGATCTCTTGTTGACGATTTTTTTTTCCTTTTTTTTTCTTCGCCATCTGTTTGGGTTTTCTTTTCATTTTCTCCCAAATAAAAACTCTCATTTGGATTTCCCAACGCCTTGTTTTGGGTTGGCAAGTTTCTTTTTCTACTTTGGTTCATCTTTAAATTTTAAAAGAATTTTGTCAAAAAAAAAAACAAAGATTTGGGTTTATGTCAAATTTGAGGCTTTTGAAGGCATTATTGGGATCTGGGTTTAGAACCAAAAGATTGATTTTTTTTAATCAACAGATCCAATCACCCAAATTCACATTTAACCAATTTCAATTGGGGGGTTTTCTTGTTAATCATAATCAATATCAGTGATTCTTGAGTGTCCAAATATGAGTGAACAATCTTACCTTTGATTTATCACACACAAAATTCATGTTCATTGTAAACCCAAGTCAAAAGCCTCATCATTCTAAACCTAACAAAAATGTTTGCAACACATGTGTTTGGTTTAACCCAATAGTTCGGTGTTGGCGGCAATTGTTACATCTCAATTTACATGAACTTGGTTGTGACAATTAGCTTTAATGTTGGCACCAAGGAGCACACTTTAGCTAATAGGTGAAATAGAGTTGGGATCAATTAAACTGTTGAAATGGGAACCATTTTAAACCATTAATGGTTGGAAATTCATATTGGTTAATTGGCACCCATGGTTCTGATAAGGTTTTTTAATAGGCCAAGAGTGAAAAGCAATGCTTAAGCTGGAATCTAAATGGGTCTACACCACTGTTTGTCAGAACTTGGCTTTCAATTGATTGGGACTACCCAATGCTCTTCAGGTTTCTCCTGGTGTTTTTGATGAGCAGGTCTCTTTAGGTATACAGTTTATCTGGATTTGGGTTTTATTTCTTTGCTATTACTTGAATGCGCATTCTATGAGAAAAAATCTCGATGTTTTTGTTTAATCACATTTTCAATGCGTAAAAATGCTCGACTTGTGGAGTTTGTGATGTTAGTTTGATATTTGAATTGACATTAATGTAATATGCTGATTGTTTATGTTAAATGCTGTATGATGCTCTCAAATTGTAAAGTTGATTATAATGAAAGTGTTGCTTATCTAATTTAATTCATGGATTTGTAATTAATCATAAGAACTATATCACCCATAAAGTGACAACAAGGTTAATCATGGATTTGTAATAAAAGTTTTACTACACATTTTTTTCCTTAAAATCTTTTTGAAACTTTGTGCTTGGTAATCAAATTATGCGAAGTAACTATGTCAAATTGAACATAATAAAAAGAGGTAAATGATTGTGTGGAGTTTGGACCATTATTTTTAACTATTGTACATTCGTGAAGTCACCATCTGCATAATTGTGAAAGTGTTGTTTAATAGGATTAATTGAGCCAAGAATTTTTTGTGAACTGATCTCTGCTAACTTATAAAAGCGGCAGTCTTTGGATTCATGTGATTTCAGAGGCAAGAAGAAGTGGGGTTAAGGCTGATGTTGGTATTAGTTAACAATTTGCAAGCATATGGTGGAAAACTCAGTATGTGAAAATGGGCATGGAAAGAAGGCATAATGGGATTCAGTTCATTCTATGATTCCATTCTTTTTATGAACCATACGTCCAAGACTATTACAACGACATTATGTCAAGGTAAGTTTTCTCTCTCGCTTTCACTTTTCTGTGAGCATATAGCCATGAGCATTGAAGTAAGATGGATTTCTTTTCTTTATTAAAATGATCTGGTATGTTGGCATGATTCTTGGCTTTGGTTGTTTCACACAGCTTAATAAAAAAGTAGTCATAGTTGAAACATTCCAGGAGATGCGTTTGAGACTTCTACAATCAAAGAAATGCCATCAATGGGATTAGGGTACATCAACAAAAATGATTAAGATCTGTTGAGATGCTAAATTTTAACAAAAAGTTCTTTCACTAAAAGACTCTTTTATAAGAATAGAGACCTTTCTCAACGTAACTTTTGGGCGTCCAGAAAGTGCAGTTGACTGAGCTTGAGAAACATGTTTGGCTTCTCAAACTGTCACACTCAAAATTATTAATAAAGAGTGACAGAAGCTTTAACTTACAAAATGATGCAGCCATCTTGAGAAAGTACATTCTGTAGAAAAAACGACGGACAATTAATCGATATACTATTAATTATCACATTCTCCCAGAAATATAACATCCAATCGATGATACGATGTTGCTGATTAGCCAACCAGGATCCACCAGTCTAAACTTGGAATTACCCTTTTTATTCCAATCTAAGATGGAGGAGTAATTTGAAACAGATTTTTAACAAGATTATAAAATTTGTAACCAATCAGTGCTAATCAATAAATTTAGTAAACCAGAACCAGGGCTATGGTACCAAGATAATTATCAATGATTGGTTACTTCTAAGGCAATCAACATTTAGAGAGGATAGATGCACATATTTATTGGTCTAAGCAAATTCACAATGTTATACATTCATCAAATCCTTCCCGGGACCAAGCAACTTTCTCCATGCTTGGGCAAGATCTGAAACCAACTCGTTGGGTTTTTTGTTTTGGACATCAGTAGTTTTCAATTCTATGTTCTACATATAAACTATAATACAGATAGTTTTACTCAACTTTTTATGCAATTTTAGCAACACACTAAGTATCAGCTCCTTACTAGTTTTTATTATGAAGAACTTCAAAAATGTGTTTGTCGTACAGGCTTTATGGCTTCTGAATCGAAGTGCTACTTTACCAGTCTTGGTTGCTTGGGCTCTCTAGAGCAAAACAAGCAAACTCAAAATACTCGTCTGGGGGAAATGTTCGATGACTTTTATTTTCAAATCAATTCCCTAAATTGCATGTTATAAATAGAATTTATCATGGTACAAAAGTAAAATAATTAGATATCAAACTCCTAGAACACCTTATAAGATAGAAAGATGTCTTATTAAGATGGGCTACTTCAGTAGTTTCCATTTCTGGAAGAATATTGGAACAGAAATAAGGTGGCTACGGAAGATACTTAAAAAAAGAAATTTTATGAGCAGAATCGATATGCTTTAAGATTGATATTATGCCAGATTAGTCCAAGTTGCTGGGTTCTTGAGTAATATGTTAAAAGCTAACCTGGCTAAAATTTTGACTGAACTGCTATGAAGATTTTGGTTTGAGATAAGTTTTTGAGTCATTTTCTTTTTGGTGGTAAATGGATTTCGTTTAACTAGCAGGATGTGGGTGAACAGTTACAATGTATTGTATGCCATAACTGCATTGCATACTCAGACATAAATTATATTTTGTAACAAATGCTTTGATTTTGTTGAAATGTTTGAGATACCATTATTCTTTTTTGGGCTGGTAAATTCGGACTTTATTGTTGACAACCAGATGCTGGTTGAATAAGAACACTGATACTTGTTTGCATACCTGCATTGCCTGTTCAGACATATATTAATATCATACGCAGCTGCTGAAGAGTGAAAGCCAAAGGCCAGTCAAGCATTTAGGACTCCATCAATAAGTACTTTTAGTATGCGATATACTATGTGGGTATGAAATTATTATAGTCTGAAGTGTCAACTGGAGTCACATAAAAGGCACTTGTAATTGAGTCGTAACAATCTAATGTAATGGCTTTGGAGTGGACAGATCTTAAACAAATTATCGATACCGAAGGCTTGGTACTAATGATTTGGTAGTCTAACTGGCTGAAAAATTTTGTTCCTCACCAATCAGGTAAGAATGTAGATACTTGTGCAAGGGCATGTACTAACAAGTGTGAAAAACATTCTTATTTTGAGTCGGGTATATCAGGTTGTCTTGAAAATCTTGATTGATGGGTACTAATCTAGTGGCTCTTAACTCTCACATAGTGATGCTAGCGAGGTTAAGACTACCTGGGATAGGAACACTATAACCCATCTCTCCTTAGTTTAACTGACAGACTAAGAGAAAATCTTGTGATTTGTGAAATGTCTTTAAGCGTCTTTGTCGAATTGACTGTACAATAGTATCCTTAATGTAGTTTATGGAGTTGACATATTTGCTGTTAATACGACAATGATTACATTGCCACCAATTAAATGACTCTTTTCCTGAAGGTTGCGCAATCTTTTAATCAATCTTTTGTGGCAACTGACTGTTTAACATATTGAACTTATCTCCTGTCTTCAACGCTTCTAGGCAATACATTACATAGGAAGAATACAATTACTTGGAATTGAACAATACATAGGAGATGAATCCTGTAATCTTTGCTTGGGTTTGATCAAATGAAACCAAACGTGCATGTCTGACATCATAGCAGGTGAACTCTTCAAGTGAGTCTCAAAACTCTTACAAAAAGTCTTCTTTGGTTAAGGATTTTTAACATAGAGGGCATTGAAGTATGCTGTGATTGGTTTTTACATATTGTTAAGCCATTCAGATATGCTAGTTTTTCAAACATAATGACTCAGTTATTAAAGTCTCAACAATATCATGTCTGTTGATAATCAATCACTCATGGCACATTCTGACCATAAAGTTACAGCTCTTATATAGAGATAGAGATACGAGATGTTGAATTCCTGTAAAAAGCAATTGATGATAAACATCTGATTACCGTTGGTCCTTGAGGGATTTAATGGGCCAAAAAGATTCCAAGTCATCCTCTAAATCCAATGCTGACTGGGAAGCATGCCACAATAGAAGAACTCGATGTTTATTGCGCAACAAGATAGATATCCACCAATCTATTGATTTTGCTTCTTTTACATGTAATCTGATCAGCTGGTAAGTACAATTCGTTTTGCCCCCAATTACCATACAGTCCACACACACACACACATAGCACACTAAGCACTAACAATTTGAGTTTGGTATATATCAATTATTCCAAATGGCTCAATCTTGGGTGCACATATATATACTTATATATATATAATAATATATATATATATATAAAATATTAAATATATATATATATTATGAGAGAGAGAGGAGACGAAGGAGAGAGAGAGGAGAGAGAGAGAGAGAAGACGAGACAGGAGCTTTAGGATCAAATTGAGAAAATCTTAAAATGAGAAGCAATCTTGATCGGTTATGGATTTCTGAATGGAAGGATCATGATTTTAATTTCACAAAAAAAGTAATGTGCATATATTTATAAACATGAATATGCATCACTTTTTATAACATTAACTGTTACATAATTACATCAAAAAATGCACATTCATCAACAGGAATAATTCGTCAGCACATTTCACTATAAAACTTATGCAACCATATCCTAGCGTTAACATCTTAAAATCAAGGGCCACAGATTGCTCTTCACCACTTCTATTTTAAAGGTTCTTCTCCATTGGATCCCAAAATATAAAAAGTAAAGAATTATGTCTTTCTGAAATTCTACAAGTATCCATAAAAAAAGGAACTACTAAACTGTTCACATGTAATAAAGACTTACTGTGGAATAATTTCGTAGATAAAATTGGAAATTTGTCAAGAAGTGGGTGTTATCATCACATTGCAGATGGTGATAAACATCCTGAAAAGGCCGGTAATAGCTAACAGAAATATTGGGGTGTCTGTCAGAACAAAGACTTTGAGCCTGCACACAGAGAGCAAGCTTTCAAAATCGTTTATGAATCATGTAACAATCTGCAAAAAAGGAATGGGTTATGGATGATACGAGATCTCCCTCTCATTTGGCGTTTTTTTTGTCGGAAGGAATGGATGATTTTAGAAGGAGAAGAAGGAGAAGAAGGAGAAAAAGAAGAAGGAGAGAGGAGGAGGAGGATACGGTGGCGATTCCCCACTCGATAACACTACCCCAACGCACTCACGTACGGGATCCATGGCTCAAGCCCACAATTCAAAATAAACGAAGGATGTAGGCCCGACGAGGGCACACGCCTACAACCCCTATCTCGCATCTCGATCTCAAGCCGCAATTCCATCTCTTTCTTCCTTCTCCCTTTTAGCCTTTCGGAATGTCACCTCATCTGCACGTTATACTTTCCTTTTGTAGGGGTGGTCAGTGCCCTGCCTCCAGTACTTGAACCACTTAAATTCAAAAGAGACGAGTTCCTTCTTTTCCCTATCCGTGTACATCCACTCCACATCATCTAGAGCTTAGCGAGCAATCTCATGGTTGATGAAGTCGAAGCCCTCTTGGCGTTGGGCCTTTTCAAGCACCCACTTCTTGCATTCCATTAGTCTTGGAGTATTAGGCCGATTTCTCCAAGGAAAGAAGAGAACGAAGAGGATTTCTTTAAGAGAGAGAGAGAGAGAGAGTGAGAATGAGTGAAGATGTAAGATGCGGTAATATGACTAGTTTATATTTATAGGCAAAGTAGAGGTCCAGTAGCTTCCGTATAATTACTTTACCCCTTAGGTGTCTCTTGACCTTTTATCTTCTAATGAAAGCTTTGAAACTTTCTTTTAATCTTGAGTGTAAATCACTTGAGAGAGCTTTGAACTTCTTTAAATTCGAAGAGATCATCATCACATCACTTCTATGAAATCCATGTTTCACCTGCCCTAGGTAATTGAGTTACATGGATTTATCTAATTACACTAACGTATTATTTATCAAATGCCTCTAGGTCGGGATGTCTCGACCGTAGTTTTTGGTGGCTTTCCCAAATACTTGGTGTATATTTCCTTAGAAAATTTCCATTTAGCGCTCTTGGAAACATTTCACCATCTAACTCCTGTAAGAGATATGCATTTTCAGACATGACTTTAGCCACTTTGAAAGGCCCCTCCAATTTAGAAGACCATTTTCCAAAGATGTGGTCTTTATAGTTATGTTCGGGCGACTCCATCTTCCATACTAAATCTTCTTCTAAGAAAATCTTATGCTTGACTTTCTTATTATAAGATTTAGCTACTTTTTTTTGGGCTTTAATACTTTCCAAAGGACGCAAACGTTCTTCCTCCACATCCATTAATTCAATTGCCATCGCCTCACTATAGTTTTTAATGATAAATCCATCTGCCTATCCACTCTGGCAGATTTTGCACTTTACTCTGCTGGCAATACTGGCTCATGCCCATGAACCAATTGATATGGAGCCGTTCTTGTTGCATCCCTTTTTGAAGTCCTGTACGCCCATGGAGCATAATGTAGGAGAGTATGCCAATCTCGTGGGATATTGTCTACCACCTTCGATATTCCTTTAACTATGATAGATCTTGTTTGTGGCTTCAGCCTACCCATTAGCTTTTGCAGAGTAAGGCGTGGAATGTATCTTTTAGATATAAAATTCTTTAATATATTCATCAAACTCTTCTCCTGTGAAAATCGACGCTTGATCAACAATGATAGTCTTTGGAATCCTAAACCTTGTACGTGAAGACTCTTTCTTCAACAAACAAATTCACTGCTCTTGTATTGAGCTTCTGAACGCCTAAACCCCGATCCACTTAGTGAAGTAATCGGTAGCTATTAAGACACAACAAGAAAATAGCTCTCGGACAACCGAAATTTCTGACTGGTTCAAATGCAGTCGGTTATTACGGACTAACACCAACTGATTTCGACCATTGTAAAAATCACCGACCGCACACACAGTCGGTGACAATCGGTAAAAATTTACTGACTGTACCACATACGATCGATAATTCCTTGAAATAGTGTTATTTACCAACTTAGATTTTACCGACCGCCGTAGACGGTCAGTAAGTATATTGTTTTAAAAAAATCAAAGTCGGCGGACTTGGTTCCTCATAGAGGTGACTTCCTCATATACTACATATACCTCCCTCACTTTACTCTTTCTCAAACCTCCCATTTACTCTCTCTCTCTCTCTCTCTCGCATTCCTTATCTTCTCTCTCTCTTTCTTTTTATTTTATTTTCCTCATTTTTCATTTTTCATTCTCTCAATTCTTTCATTTACCTTTCTCTCTCCTTCTTCGTTTCTTCCACCGCGCCACAACACTTGGGTTGTGGTGGTTCATGAGTAGCAGGATATGAAGTTGGAGGGATATATCAATGAGTGACAGTTAGAAAACCGCTACTAGCGTTGAATACCCCTCCATTTTCATAACCATTTACCCCTAAATCGGAGGTTGTTCCCGTGGGTGGAACGATTCCCATTGAAGAAGTCAAAGGGATTGAATTAGAAGGTAAAGGAATAGTTGAATGTCTAGGATCACCATGGCTATAGCCTGACCTTAGGCCTGCTTCTCTCCTCTGTCTGCTGTTCCCTTCATTGGCATCTCGGAGAGAGATACTCCTTAATACTATCTGAAAGGCCAGAGGGACATTTGATCCCATTAAGTTGTTTGTTTTAGGATAACCTAAGGAAGGTTCTTCAAGTAGGTTGTCGACAATTATTCCTTAACCTCTAGTGGTTAACATACTCATCCACCGTTCATTTAGTTGATTATGTTTCTCCACTAAAGGCTCCAACCGAGTAACTACCTCAGTTGCAACAGTCTTAGACAACGCCACATTAGTAGCATTCAATGTCTCGTAGATATCTAATATAATCCGATCCACCTGTCTAGTAGTTGTGAGTGGGAGCCAAAGTTTTGCAACTCAATAGTTATCACTCTAGCAGTTTCATGTAACGTACCCCGGTGGAGGATATTGAACTGCTCCCTATTATTTTCCTTCAAATCTTCCAAAAGGCTTGTAATAATATCTACATATTGTGTGTATATTGAATTGAGCAAACCTTTAGTTGAGGATGATTGATCTTCCCCCCTGTGTAGATGCAAATCGTCCAGTCTTTGCATTTGAGACTCTATTTGCTCAAGAGGAACAAGATCTTCAACAGATTGATGTTGTAGACACCTAAATGTGCGTGTCTCCCCAAATGAGTAACC
>SNQN01003306.1:52443-62675 GCA_008642245.1 Bassia scoparia | reverse complement strand
CAACAACTTGATTACCCTTCACAGCCTTCACTTTTGAATGGAAAATGCGGTCTCTGCCTCGCTAATATATAGCTGTGGGACTGTTTAGCTGATGGGTGTTTCATATTTAAACACTTCTCAAATGCTTCTGTAACTCAACTCAGTAACTCCTCAAATAAGATTTTCTAGTATTTATTTTTGGATTTAATTTTTTTAATATTTTGTGTAGATATCTATTTTTTTCCCTTCATATTTTTGTTGGTAATATGAATTGTAAAATGTGTCAGGTTGACTGCAATTTATATGGTATGGGCCATATGCATCTTGTGAAGATGAAATTTCGTCACCCAGTGCCTGATGAACGTTTAGCTGAGARTGCCAATCATTTTAGTCCAGAAGCTTTAGCGTCCAGATCTTCTGAATCTCAGGTCATGGTACTGCCTTTATGAGTTGCTGGTATATAATTACCACACATTATGCATATGTTTAACTGTTTCCAACATTTGATTTATTAAAATGAGGATCCTTTTGCATTAGGCAGGTGCGACTATTMATTTACATTCATCTCCATTATTCTGGAGGTCTTCAATAATTCCTGCTGAATGGATGTGGCAAAATGCTTCCATGCATGATGCTTCATCAAGTCATTTTGA
This sequence comes from Bassia scoparia, assembly GCA_008642245.1. Taxonomy (NCBI): domain Eukaryota; kingdom Viridiplantae; phylum Streptophyta; class Magnoliopsida; order Caryophyllales; family Amaranthaceae; genus Bassia; species Bassia scoparia. Next base: position 62,043 of record SNQN01003306.1, on the reverse strand, counting down.
CAATATGATAAAGCGTCAAAGCACTTGTGAGCTTGAGGGTGATACCACGGTAGAAGGTATACTTTTATGTTTATCTTCTCTTTGCCCCTTTTTTCAACTGGATTGCTACTGCTTGACTGGCATAATATGCTTTACAGACATTTGGAATCAGCAGCAGAAAATGTACACATCCCTCTCACAAACTCGTTCAGATGTGAGAATGGTTCAGTCTCTTGTACCTATTTGGGAGGTAAGGTTATATTTTAGCAAAGTATAATTTAGTGAGCATGAATACAGTATAGACTGTGCTGTTGTTAACAGTGTTCTTGGCATTATAGGAAGAGTTTGAAAGGAGTGGATTGCATGAGGCAGATATACTAGCGGATCCTGGCAGGCCATCTCCTCAAGATGTTTTGAAAACCTTGTCAAATAGAGTCGAGCATGTGGACAAATTACTGGGTTTATATGGCACAACTGAAGAGATGAACTCTATATCATCGACAAAATGTCCAAGGAAAGAGGGTTGTTTTGAGGTAAAATGAATCTTAGATTCAAATGAGCTATRATTGAGGTCTCTYGAAGACATTAACATATTGCATTTTGTGGAATCACAGAATTCAGTGTCTGCTGATGCTGTCATTACTGTCAGTCCATAATTGGCTAAAATAGGAGTGGATGTATTTTATGCTCTCCAGATATCAGTTGGAGTGGTTACAATAGCACTGAAATCCTTTGCTCTCTTTTTTTTGTTTTGTTTGTTTCACACCTTGCTGTCTTGCAGTAGTTAAGATGATTAAAACTGTCCAGATTTGTGATTTTTAGCCTTTGAGACAACAAGTCTAATTTATCTTGTTCCTGTTTCCATATCTTTGTTTCTTGTTCCGTACTTTTTGATATTGTACATTTGTCTATGACCTATAATTTTCCTTTTTGCTTTTTGATGTTAAGTTTTTAATGCTTAAGCTGTAAAATTAAATAAATATTTAAAACATTTAAGTCCTTCCCTTCCCCTTGCGTTCCCCTGACATGATGAATCTTATAAACGTGTAATGTGTTTATCTTATGCTCAGGATGCAGATGTAGAAGATGTGCGCTGTTAATTGGCTTGCTTCCTCACAGGCTGCAGAGGAGTTTAATACAGATGACGAACTTCAACGTGAGCCATTCTAAATCCCTTAATTCTCGGCTGCAACCATTGATAAGTATTAGAGAAGCTGCTACAGAGTATGAGAATGATCTCAGCAGAGTGGTCAGGACATACTGAATTCAATTGTAGATGTGTTAACAAGTCTGATGATCAATGGGAAGGACTTATGCTGGTCAAGATTCATCTCACACAGTATTCCTCAGTTGATGGCTGCTGGAGATGATCAGCATTTAACTCCTATTTCTCTGAAAACTGGCACAGACGTGTGTGTCTCAAGGCGCCGATTCAATTCCCTTACCTAACTCAAGCTTTGATTATAGAAAAGAGGCATAAAACTACATGGGCTTTTACCTTTTCCTGAAGTTCAACAAAGTAGCCAATGATATTCATGTGGCTGCACTAAGTGCTGATAGTCAGTGGCTGTTCTGACTCCAGACCACAATTAGCTGTTCTGTACGAGATTTGATTGAGGAAAAGAGATTTTCGGGTGAATCATCCTGAATTAGGAAAAAGGCGGTGAAGAGGTTCGCAAAGAATTGAGTGATTTTCATCCAAGAAGTTGGAATTTCATAGTGGAGCCACGGAGAGCAAACCTTGCAGAACCGTTGGGTTCACCTCTAGTATGTACAAGTTTGAGGAACAGACCAAAGCATGGTGGATAGCAATCTGCCAATATCATTGTCAAGGCGGAAAGAGACGCAAGATTTGCAAATTCTTCTTAACTTACAAGATGAAGAGCCTGATTTGGGAAAGCCTGATTAAAAACTTCCAAACAGCTGCTGATAGTCGACGTTGCTGCGGCTAAGGTATTTCCCTTGAGTTGATGACTATGATGAAATGAATGTTGATGAAAAGTTGTAATAATGTCCCTGGTTCTCAGCTGCTTAATGAATGTTGCACGTGTGCACACCATAGTGAGTGATATCTCTGAAATGCACAAGGGGTCTGATTGCTCAGCTAACCAGTTTCCAAAATTAGCTCTGTGGGACTGATTTGCATTGGTTGCGGGGAAGAGAAAGAGACACGCGGATATATCAGCTCTGACTTCAACAGGAAACTCCTGCCTTTTTGGAAAGATCCATCTGAAAGTTCTGGACCATTATTACCGGCTCACTCCCGCTGGTATCTCTCCAAGTCGATAGTAAATGCATGAAGCAAAATCAGGTTCGCTTTTAAGATACTTTCTTGTCTGGAATCGTCAGGAAATTTAGCTCATACTTTACAAAGGGTTTCAAAAAATGGCTATTAATTATATAGTTGGGATTAGTGAGTTAGCATACATTTGGGTACTAACTTTTGCTAGTTTTCACCTTTGAGTACTTCACTTTTAATTTTTCCTCTTACGTTACTACATGCTTTTCCGGTGCAGTAAACCAACATCTAACTCATCTTTAACCATACTTCATTTTATATTTTGAAAAATAATAATTTTTGCATAAAATAAATAAGTAGTTAGAGAAAGTCCAAAAGAAATTATTATAGTTTATCTCTTTCACCTACAATATCAAATACCAAAATAATGTATTGTATTCCAATGCCTCAATTCTAAAAAATAAAATCTCAACCAAAATCTTCCTAAAACTTAACAAACTATTGTTATGTTGTCTGCTTTTATGTTAGTATGAAGGACCCCTTGTAAGGTATTGACACTTCAAACCTTTTTCAATTACATATGTTCCATTTAATAAATTTTCAAAAATTTTTAAAAATTTATTTTTCAAGTGTCTACTCATGTATTAGTCTTTCTCACTCGAGATCTAATGTTTTTTAAACAAATTAAAAATATAATAACACAAAGAACTTTATACCAACAAGTCAATATACCACAACAATTTATGTATTTATTTTGAGAGGAATGATCTAATTTATTTGAGCTAATTACAAAAGCAATTTACACTAACCCACAGGGTATTGAATTGTTAACCAAAGCATTAAATTTTCAATAGATAATAATACAATGGTTGATTGGTTGGTGATATACCCAAATGTGAAAAATAAAATGTGAGTACTCAATGTGAAAACTAAGCAAAATGAGTACACTAAATGTGTGCTTACTCTTGATATGTGGAAAATTATATTTTGGTTAGAGGGAGTATCTGAAATTTTTTGGTGTACTATTTGATCAGATTGTTGCACTATTTGGTGCTTTCTATGACTTTTTTTTCAATCTGTTTCAAGAGGGACTTAGTTAGATCTAATAGCTGAAATCATTTTAACTGGCCTGTTCTTTTAAGCTTGTTGACTTTTCAATGATAATTTGTTATTTAGACTCGCATATAATTTTGATAATTGCAACAAAAATTAAATTAGGCATTTACTCATTCTTCAAAAAAGTGTTTTGAAGTGTAGCCATTGCTAAGCCTCCTTCTCCACTGCAATGTAAGCACCCCTTATGGCTGTTAAGTTTAAAAGGTATCAAAGCATTTGGAGAATGAGCTGTTATACCTTGAGTTATCCCTATGTACTCCGTACTTTATTCAGTAGACCATTTTGTTTAAACATCTTGGAACGAGAGGTTCATGGCTTTCCGCATTTTGATTGTGAAATAGGATTTCACGAGTTATACAGTAAGTGCAAAGGCCAGAACTTTTGTCATTCCAATAGAAAATAGTCTTTTTTTTTTTAAAAAAAATAATCCTGATTCTTATATTCCATGCCTTTACTTCTTCGTGCAGTGCAGGATGGAATTCCAGAAGAGGTTCGCCCATTCTATACAGATTCTTGTAAAGATGTTTCCAAGCATTCACATGGCATTAGTGACATCTGTCAGGAAACCCTTATAGGAGTACCAACTCATTTTCAAAATGATGGCTCTTGTTCCTATTTGTTGACACCAGCAGTTTCACCCCCATCAAGTGATTCTGTTCTCAAATGGCTAGCGCTTGAGGATAAAGGTAGAGCTGAATAAATACCTGTTTAATTTCCATATCTTATCAATGACATTTTTTTCACGTTGTTCCTTTGAAATATATTATGGGGAAGATCTGCGTTTTTGAGGGGAATGTGTTTTTTTAAGCAGCTACTTCTCAAGTTTGATATCATTGCTTTGGTTTCTAGCTCTTAAGAACTTATATGTGTCAATACTATTTTCCAGGACATGTATGTGCAAAACCCTTACCTAGTTCTATTCACTTATCTCCTTTGGAGCCCATGATTAATCAGTTTGATGGAGAGAATCACCAATGCACAAATATTGAAGGAGGTCGAATGAATGAAGTGGTAGCACCATGTCTTGCTGAAGGGAGTCCTCTGAGAGAGAAAATATTTACAAAGTCGTCGCAAGACATCTCGCAAATTTCAGGACCCAGTGGGCAGTCGAAGTCCACTCCTCTCAGTCAAATGGGCTTTAAAGACCCTGCCAGTGTTGGCGCTGGACAACAACTGACTTTGTTCAGTGTAGAGGTAAGATACGCTAGGTATTTTTTTTATATGTTCTATCAGATAGTAATGTGCTTCTAAATCTGTCAGATAAGACATTATTGTTCTTTTTTCCCCTGCTTTTTTTGTGTGCCAAACTTTTTTAAAGTATAGAGAAACATATGCTGGTGGACACTAACAGTGCATAATTTGCATGTTATGATGATGTTAGCTTGGAAGCCTGCATGATAAAATTCAACTTAAGCCATCTCAAGTCGTTTGTCATTGATTTCCTTCACAGGGCCTTCCTTACAATCTGCCTTCGTATTAACTTAATTGTAGGGCTAGTAGTATAGTATACATGTGCTACTTTGTTTTTTTTACTTCATTTCTTTTTTTACTATATTTGGAAATATCAAATTAATAGCAACAATTGTTTTCTTTTGTTTTTTACATGCTATTTCTTACTATTTTTCTCGTAATCACATGCCCCACTTTCTCTCTATCACTTTCACACTCACAATATTGCCATTAAAAAGAAACGGAGGAAGTAGATGTTTACACTTTTTTTGTCATATGTTTCTTCTCTATCTCTCTCCAATCTCTGGACAATTTATTTATTTTAGTTTACCTTTGTCTAACCCTTAAATTGCATTGGAGTCCGCAAAGAAAAAAGTGTAACATCTAAAAAAACGGAGGAATTTTTGTAATATAAAGCTTCCATCAATAATTGCTATCATGAGTGTTGTCATCTTCTTCGCCCATGTTTTTGTTATGCTGAACTGTTTTAGCATGAAACTTTTGTGTTTATCTGTTGTTTTTTATAGATTGTTTGGATATTGAATCTACATATGGATTACAGATACAAGTGGAATCTAGAGGTATCTTCGACCTGATCCACAGCATGAGCCAATAATATCATTGTCATAGCAATCCAGAATGATGGTAATTCATCTGGTGACATCCATGTGCTTCTACGTGGTCTAATTGAGGGTTGTGGAAGGTATTATACCACGATTTTATTTGGTTGTACCTTTGTAAAGTTGATCATGGGGGTTTGTGGATCACAAACTGGAACTCACATGTCTTTTTATTGGTAGGTATTCTGACTCCGTTCAAGCCAGCCAGCCAAAACCCAAACCCTAAAAAGTATCAATGTTAATATTCTGATTGTAGCCTATAACCTGAATCCACACTAAATATTGAATCCTTAAACCTTAAACCTGAAGGTATAAAACTCTAAATCCAAACTAATCACTGCTAGCAATGTTGGTTAGCAAAATAAGAAGTACAAAATTAACTCACTAAAGCTTATCATTATTCGTATGACACCTTCCACAGTCCATAAAAGCCTTGTTTCTCTTCAAATTGTTTTCATATTGAATAAGATAAGTTCAGAACTTCAGATAAGTAATAAGTTGAAAAGAACATATTTATCCTATTATAATAAGTATAATGATTCAATAAGTTGGGTAAGTACAAATAAGTTGAGAGAACACACCGAGTAACAATTTCTACAACTTGTTAAGAAATGATTTGTTTTTCTCGTTGCATGATTTGGGGTTTTGGCTTCAGGAAATTATGAAACTTTTTACTCATTTGATGTGCAGAAATTTTGACGGGATATCAAGATGCAAGATGCTTGTTTATCCTGATGAGACGGACTTGCTAAAAGTTTATAACATTACGTGCTCAATTGATCCAGATATTTATTAGGATGGGATGTTCAAGGAAGTTCGCTTGGATTTTTAGCTGAAAGGGCCTCTACATTTAGGTGTTAGCTTATAAATACAAATCTCTCGCACGCACAGTTGAAACAAACACAGTCGAGAGGGACCTGGATACTTCTGACAAAGGAAAATCTGATGCTGGTACTCACTGATTCTGTGTATCTGATATACTTTTTTGACATAATAACTTGAAGATGAATGGGGTAGAAACCCATGCAAGTGGTGTCCATGATAATTGAAATTGTTCTAATGTTTGTGAGACGTCGTTCGTGGGTGAGGTTAAAACGAACCTGTATTCCCTTGAAGCTTGGTGACCAGCGTTTGAGAGAAAAGTTCCATTGATCCATTGGAAGATATTCGAACACATGGTTCTCAGTGGTCGCAGAAGAAGCTAGATCCGATGCATTGGGAGTATTGAGTAGGAAAGGGCATGTTTGGACTTTGATAATTGATGAAACGGCAACTTGAATACTGCAAAGTATTGGCTTTCATAGTTCTATTCTGTTGCAGATGCGTATTTTATGCATTTCTACTCATCATCGTGTTTTCTTGTTTGTATATAATAGAAGTTGTTCTCTGATCGTCGTCCGTACTTAGTTTTGCATCGGCCCTGCAATTTCCCCTCTCTACTGTATTTTATTATATTTAGCTCACGACTTGCGGTGTTGTTTTTCTTCCCCCTTTCAAATACCATGCTTAAAATATGCTCTCCTATATCACGTAAGAAATTAAAAATTTTCTTGTTTGAAAATATTTAATGCTAAGATAAGTGGGTGTTCCAAGAACTCAAGCTTATCTGTTTTCCACTAAATGCAGTCCTTTCTCTCTTGTCTTTCTATTTTGAGACTTACTATCTCCCGTGCGATAAAATGAACAGTCGGAGCTAGCTCGGCGGGTTTTGATCGAACTTTTTTCCTCCTGTTTTGGGTCTCGTGCTCGCAGTACCGCTCCACGCCGCCAGTTGTTTCGATCCGAGTGACTTACTACAGACTTGCACACTGACAAAATTTATTTCTTATCTTCACCAGGGTTCAACAGGTTTTTTCTCGTATTCCGGAAATTGATTGTTTGTGTGTTTTTTTTTGGACTTATTGAAACAAGTACATTCTCTTATCTTCCTGTTCATATGTTTCTTTGCCTGCATTGTGCATGATGACAAATGGAATTTACAATTAACTACTTGGGAATTTATTTTTTTCCCTTCCTGTTAACCGCTAAAAACCTTTCTCGCAAAATCATCAAATAACTAATTGCACGAAACCTGCTTCAAAAATCTTTGAAATCTAGTAACCCATCAAAAAGGCATATTTCTTCTTTTTAATATATGGTTTATGTTCAATAGTTAATATATGTTCAGTGGGTTGCATTCACCAGAATTCAACTGACTTTGTCTTTTCAGGTAGCTTCTCAACCTGCTATGGAGTGCCTTCCACTTGTGATGGAGCCAGAATCTGGTTTCTATTCAGATCCAGTCGTTGTTTTGGATTTTCAGTCACTGTATCCATCCATGATTATTGCATATAACCTATGCTTTTGTACCTGCCTTGGCAATGTCGTACCATCTAAAGCAGAAATTCTTGGGGTTAGCTCTTACAAACCAAATTTCCRTACTTTGAAGGATCTAAATCATCAGATGCTAGTTACTCCAAATGGTGTGATGTATATGCCTTCTGAGGTTATTTTTCAACTCATTCTATTGTGTTTAGTACAGTTTATTTGTATTTTCTATTGTTAGRATGATTTTTGAAGGGTTGTTTTTGAACTACTTCCATGTGTTGTGTATGAATAAAAATTCTACCTTCATGTCCATGTTCTGACGTGGTGTTTTTGTTTTTGGGTAGTATAGCATCTAATACTGTTTGCTTTAACATCTTGCGAATTTTCTTCACTGTATATATTTCTATGAAGTTTTCACATTTCAATATCAGTTATCATGGTGCTTTCTTGAACTTAGTTACACATCCTCTTTCTTTTTATTCGATCACATTGGGCTTATAATTTGTCTGATTTATTATGTCCCTAAATAATAGGTCGTGTTCCTACTTTTGGTCATCCCAAAATAATTAGAAATYTAAAATTTGTACTTCCTCCGTTTCTTAATAAGTGCCTCACTTTCTATTTTGGGATGTTTCATAATAAGTGCCTCACTTTCATTTCTTTCCTTTTTGGAGTGGGKACCACAATTAAAATACTAATTTTTCTCTCTTTTATGTGGGGACTACAAATAAAATACTATTTTTTCTACTCCTACTTTATTAAAATATTCATCAATATACCTACTTTAATCCTTTTTTCCTATTTTTTGGCCCCCACCCTCACACCTCATCACTCTACCATATTTTGCCTCAAAAACCACAATTTGGAAAGTGAGGCACTTWTTAAGAAATGGAGGAAGTATAAGATAATTGTGAACTTTGAGCGATGGATTTCAAAAATACAAACAAAGGAAATATAACTGTGWTTGCTACTAGTTAAGAGTGAAAATTTCCAAATAAYGATGTGTAATTGTAGACTTGTAATACTTTACTGAAATTCATTAAAAGGGACCTCCATTAAATGTTCTTATCTATGGAAAGGTTTATTCAGAATTTCTTGCTTTGAGTCCTTTTATTTTSAGTTCTTTTTGTTTGTGTTAAGAAATTTGTTGACCCTTGCCCTTTCTAAAATATTTTATGCAAGTTAAGCAAATAGTGAATCCATGAACTACACGGTTACCAAATCAAACAATTATATACTTCTTTTTAGTTCATATGCTTTACATTTAAATTTTATTTGCGTGATTTGTATACTTTATTATGATTGGTGTAGTATGCGAGGGTAGTTTTTGGCAACCTGCTCTTTTGTATTGAAGATTGTAAATTTGGGAGWRTCCTAATATGATAAATGGGCGTCAGGGTGTAGCTGTGTAGGYAGAAGATAGGATTGGTGTTTGAGGGAATTTTGTTATATATCCTCAATCTGCTGTTTCCTATTAATTTCCACATTACCTTTTATTTATGTTTTGCTTTTGAAAATTACAAACTTTTGTGTTTCCATTTAACTCAAAATAGGTGTGTAAAGGTGTACTACCTCGTCTTTTGGAGGAAATCTTATCAACCAGGGTTATGGTGAAACAAGCAATGAAGACGTTGGAGCCTTCGCAGCAAATTCTTCAAAGAGTATAAYTTCCAGAACTTTTATTGTTCCTTTGCATGATATGTACTGATGATAGAGATGACTGCGCAACCTAAGCTGCTCTGTTTTTTCTTTATTTTTTTTTATAATGAGTGGTGGAGGGTTTGGTTTGTTTAGATTGATGTTATAATATTTTTCTTTTTGAAAAACAGTGTATTACATGTTCTTTAGAAAGAAAAATATAATGAGTTTTCTTCCTTGATTACAGATTTT
>SNQN01003306.1:16014-50138 GCA_008642245.1 Bassia scoparia | reverse complement strand
GTAAATTCCCTTCGAGCTAGAATTGATCACTATTATTCCTCAAAACATTGTGTCCTTTGTGGCGAACTTGTCCAAGGAGTTAATTATCTTTGTAATAAATGTTCCAAGAACCGCTCTGTTACTGCTGCAGTTATGACAGGAAGAACCTCAAAATTGGAGAGGGATATCCAACACCTTGCTGCTGTAAGTACTCTAGCCCTTGCACTTGCAATCTCATGTATCTGGCATGTCTGCAGTCTGTTTATGTTTGAGCTATATACTCGGTTTCTATCCTTTATTAACCTTGATAGAGTTAGCGGGGTGGGTTGCTCTTAAGCAATACTCCGTATGTGGGAGAGCAAACCTTCTGAAATCTTATTGTGAGACCTTTATAGGAGGTGACTTGTCTAATCCTCTAAGGAATAGATTTTCCATGCCATGCAATAAATTATTGTGAGTTTTCCACTTTGCCTCACCTAAGACTAATTATTGGGTGAGACTTTGAAAATTGTAATCCTAGAACATCTGATGTTGTGTGGTGGCCCCTCTCTTTTCATCTGATATATACTTCGTACAAAGGACATTCTATTGCCTGCTGCTAAATATGATAACTTTAGGCCAAAACCATAAATTTTTCTGGTGTGAATGTACCAATAATGTTGTATTGTGTCTTACAGATTTGCCGGCATTGTGGAGGTGGAGATTGGGTGGTGGAAAGCGGGGTCAAGTGTACTTCACTTGCATGCTCTGTATATTATGAGAGGCGGAAAGTTCAAAAGGAATTCCAGGCTGTAGCTGCTATTGCTACTGAAGCAGGATTTTATCCCAGGTGTATGGTGGAGTGGTTCTAACTGTTCTCATTCTTCTCCTGGTAGGAAATTGCAAGGTCAAATTAGAGTGAAATAATGCTTGGTATGTCCCGGTTCAAGGGTTGTGCATGGTTTCCCCTGCCCTTCCTTCGAAAGTATATACTTGTATGTGATTTGTATAATGCATATTTACAAAGTGAAAGTATTTGGAAATATACTTGTAATATGGCTAGTTGTACAGAAACTGATGAAATATCTCTCCATTCTCATGTATTGGAAATGAAGCTTTATATAAGAGGATAGAACAAAATATTTTTGATGTATGATGTTTTCTTTAAATTCTTTGCTCTTCCTTGATTATTTTCATTGGAAATCATTTCCTTTGTTTTTCATAAGATTAGATGTTTTTCATTTTTGAGGCTAGATCGATCGTATGAGCCCATTCTCTTTCTTTTGTGCTTTTTTTAAAAAAAAAATAAAAATAAAAATAAATCTTTTTTAAATGATTAGAAGTTTAGAACAATAAAAAAAATCTTGTTTTGGGTACCTAAATTTTAATGCATGAATCAATTAGGAATTTGTATTAGTTGAGCTGCTGTATGTGTAAAACAAGGGATTTGCATTGTGTGACTCATTCAATCAAAGAATTATTCAATTATTGATTTGAATAATAGTTATAGTAATATAAGTTTTAAATCTAGCTCTTTACTATCAAACGAATACATATTTACTAATAAAACAACCATATTTACCTCTTATCCTTTTGCTCTTGATTCTTGACAATCTTGCTCTCATTCAACCAATTAGAAGTTTCACTAAGGCTATGTTTGGATAACAAGTTAGAAGGGAAAGGGAGGTGAGGGACATAGGAAGAAGGGAAAGAAAGGGAAAGTGGAGGAAATGACGGGCTCCATTTTCCCTCCAAATTTCTTCAATTTTGAAGGGATTATATTTATTAAAAGAGAATGGAAAATGAATGTCTTCCTCTGCCTCCCTTTCCCTCCCTCAACATGTTATCTAAATAAGGGATCTAGTCTCCCTTCTTTTCCTTCTAATTTTTTTATCCAAAAGTTTTCTTACCTCTAATTCTCTTCCTTGATGAACGAGGGGTGGTAGTCTAGTTATCTATTGGGGTGGAGGCGACTAAGGTTTGAGTCAAAATGGTGGGGTTCGTTTGTGGAGTTTGTTAGAGTGGGTTAGGAGTGAGGTTCGCTGGTTGTGAGTAGGGTTTGATGGTCTTAGGGTTCGCTAAATTTGATGGCAGAGGTGGGGAAGTGGGTGGTTGTGAGCATGAGGGAGTAGTTTTGAGGAATTTGGTTATTTTTTTTAATTATTTATTTTAAAGTTAACGGCGAGTTAATGACAGTTAGCTATAATTGAAAGGGAGGGGTATAATTGATACAACAATTGAAGTCCAAGGGTATAGCTGAGAGTGTTTTAAAACGCCGGACACAACTTAGAAAAACGAAAGCCTCAGGAGCATATATGAGAATTCTCCTTTATTTTAAAACTAGATTAATTCACGTACGATGCACGATTTTATTAAATTTATTTGTAAACTTGTTCATAACTAATTAGATAGTATTGTTTTTTTTGCAACCAATTGGATAATGCATTTAAAAAAAAACAATTGTATGATACAAATAATGATGTAATTCATCATATGATTTCTTAATAATTTATACACAATGACACAAAAAAANTAACTGTTCTCATTCTTCTCCTGGTAGGAAATTGCAAGGTCAAATTAGAGTGAAATAATGCTTGGTATGTCCCGGTTCAAGGGTTGCGCATGGTTTCCCACTACTTTCCCCTGCCCTTCCTTCGAAAGTATATACTTGTATGTGATTTGTATTTGGAAAGTAAAAGTATATGGAAMTATACTTGTAATATGGCTAGTTGTACAGAAACTGATGAAATATCTCTTCATTCTCTTGTATTGGAAATAAGCTTTATATAAGAGGATAGAACAAAATATTATTGATGTATGATGTTTTCTTTAAATTGTTTGCTCTTCCTTGATTATTTTCATTGGAAATCAATCATCATTCCCTTTGTTTTCCATAAGATTATATGTTTTTCATTTTTGAGGCTAGATYGATCATATGAGCCCATTTTCTTTCTTTTGTGCTTTTTTWAAAAAAATYAAAAATAAATCTTTTTTAAATGATTAGAAGTTTAKAACAGAGCATTACCGATAAATTATTGAAAATAGAGCACCAAACACTAGAAACAAATTATTGAATTAGACTTGAATTAAAGCCGCAAAYTGCAAACCCCAAAAGACTAAAATTTTGGCGATTATGAAGAAATTTATTGGTCAATTGGTCAAGAGTCGAATTAACACACATGATTCGGCTTTAAAATTTTGTGATATTTTGTCAGTCTTAAAGAATGTGACATACTCGTAATTAGCATTAAACATAGTACTGTATCAATTCGGATCTCAGATTTACAATAGTCCAATTGTCCAAGTAGAATCCATAATTAGTTGTGTGATATCTAAAGAAGTATAACAAAACACAAAMCCTGAAAGCTTTACTTTTCAGCTTAAAGGTGTTCAAATAAGARTTTTACAGTTCAGCATTAGTAGCATTAAGATGAGTACTAAATTCTTCCTATCCCTTCAGAATACATAGCCCGAGCATGGGTGGGGGAATCATAAACATCAATGCAGTTTAGTTCTCTGAATTCCGACAAAAAAATTACACTGAATGTTTGAAAATCTAGCAGCCTTGGCAACTTGATTCACCTCTCTGTTCTGGGATCGTGGGAGCCACTAAGTCTTGTGTGATGGTCTGATGGATGCATTTGGTCCCTGCAATTTTTATACATATTAAAGTAAATATCAGAGGTGTTAAAATCATCATTAATACCCTTGAATGCCAGTTTTGAATCTGAGTAGATTGTGATGAGTGGCATCAATTCCTTTAGTTTTAATTGCTAACCCTCTAATCCAAGTACCTAACCCCTGTCTCTTATACACATCTAGATGTGTATAAGAGACAGGTATGATACAAATAATGATGTAATTCATCATATGATTTCTTAATAATTTATACACAATGACACAAAAAAAATTTTGTAATTTTTTTTGTTTATCAGTAAAAAAATGTAATTTATACAAAATAGTTGAAGAATAATAAATATATAAATTTCTATTCTCAAAGAAATTGAAGAAGAGATTAGAAGAGTTAGTAGAAATAGTTAAGATCAACTTAAATTTTCAAAGCACATTTATTAATTTATATTAATTATTTTTTATTTTATTTTATAAATGCAACTATTTGTTAAGTTGAGTTAGGAGGGAAATTTGGGAGGGAAAACTTAGAAGGTGGGGATTACTTTAGTATTAGTATATTGATATTCAATCTTTGCACTTTTGTGAATTAATCTTTTGTGTGAGTTAATATTCACACTCGCATTTTGCACTTGGGTTGTTGGCTTCATTACTTTTTTTTTTTTTTTTTTTGAAAGGTTGTTGGCTACATTACTTTTTTTTTGTCCAATTGTTGGATTCTATAATTTCATTTAAAATTGTGACAATTATAGTGCTTGGACAATTATAATACTAGTAATTAAAGTCAACTATTTGTTCAAATTTTTCGGTTACGGAGGGAGTAAAAAGGACAAACGAAGAAGATAAGTGTTTGCAATCCTAGTAATTAAAGCCAACTATTTGTATACATTTTCACGACACTTCATCCAACGTTGCTAAGTTGATCGAGCATTACCGATAAATTACTGAAAATAGAGCACCAAACACTAGAAACAAATTATTGAAAGCAAGGAACCAAGGCATAGAATAAGTGATGCTGAATCAGACTTGAATTAAAGCCGCAAACTACAAACCCCAAAAGGCTAAAATTTTGGCAATTATGAAAAAATTTATTGGTCGAGTGGTCAAGAGCCTAATTATCACACATGATTCGGCTCCAAAATTTTGTGATATTTTGACAAGTCTTAAAGAATGTGACATGCTCGTAATTAGCATTAAACATAGTACTGTATCAATTTGGATCCTAGATTTACAATAGTCCAATTGTCCAAGTAGAATCCATAATTAGTTGTGTGATGTCTAAAGACGAAGTATAACAAAACACAAAACCTCAAAGTTTACTGTTCAGCTTAAGGGTGTTCAAATAAGAGTTTACAGTTCGGCATTAGTAGCATTAAGATGAGTACTAAATAAGGGTTCTATCTCTTCAGAATACATAGCCCGAGCATGGGTGGGGGAACCATAAACATCATTGCAATTTAGTTCTCTGAATTCCGACAAAAAAATTACACTGAATGTTTGACAATCTAGCAGCCTTGGCAACTTGATTCACCTCTCTGTTCTGGGATCTTGGGAGCCACTAAGTCTTGTGTAATGGTCTGATGGATGCATTTGGTCCCTACAATTTTTATACATATGAAAGTAAATATCAAAGGTGTTAAAATCATCATTAATACCCTTGAATGCCAGTTTTGAATCTRAGTAGATTGTGATGAGTGGCATCAATTCCTTTAGTTTTAATTGCTAACCCTCTAATCCAAGTACCTATCCCCCTGACACGTCTGATACGTTGAGTGAGGCATCAACTAGGATGAAGTTGGAAAGGGAGGTGGAAGGGTTAAGTGGTATGGGGGTTATTTGTGGCAGGATTGTGAGATTAAGTGGGACAGATATGCATCGATGTGAGAGGTAATCTGTCTGTCTTTCTAACTTCTTCGGAGGGATAAAGGTTTGTTCTACAGTCCATTTATTTCTTATGATCCAAACATGCAAAAGAGTGAAAGCAAAGAAGGAAGGCCAAGGAAAACCTTGATAATGGGACTTGTGATTCAAATTATTAACAAGGCCAAGGGAAACCTCAATAATGGGACTTGTGATTCAAATTAGGCAAAATTTTTAACTACTACCTAATAAGTTCATCATTGTAGCAGCCCTTGCTACTACCTAATAAACAAATTTTTGGAATTGGGGATCATTACTACTACCTAATAAACAATTTTTTGATAGCAAAGAAGGAAGGTTGTAGGTGTTGTCAATTTCAGAATTGGGGAATGGGTAAGTGATGATCTCTTTTATTTTCTTCACCAGATTCTATTTATCATAACCTTATTGCTTATCTTTAATTTATTCTTGAACGAAAGGATTTTTCCTTCACCCCTGTGATTGACATATATATAGTTGATTAAATCACCACATATATRTCCTTTTGAATAAAGATACATGAGGCCATGTATTACATCCCTGTAAATCAATTCATAGCAACCCAAATAATGTCAAATTTTATCCATTCTAATTCTTCATTTGGAATTTTTAGTAAATTAAATAAACMTTACCCAAATATTCTTTTGAAAGACYTTGAAATTTGTYGCCACCACYTTGAYTTAGCCTCTTCATCACAAACAGTGTTTTCATTCCGAAATAGAGTTAACTCAACATCAAAAAAAGAGTTTAAAGGAATTACTGATTGTACCACCAAATAGGAGACATTGTCTGGGGTACGGATAACTTCCTCGATCGACACAAAAAATCTAGAGTTGGATGTTATGTCGAGCAAGTCTTCATAAGAGTCCATTTGTGATTCTTCCGCTTCAATAAATGATTTTTGATGGTCGAAAAATTGATTTGTTTTTCTCCCTTCATACATCCTACTTCCAACCTCATTTTCTAAAAGAAAATGGACTTCCGTCTTTACAGTCTTCTCCTTTATTCCACTATTAGAATGAAAACTTAATCAATTAAATCAAAACAAAATAGTATGCATTTTGAGCACATTAGACATCATAATACTCCGGGTTAACATTTGTTTTAATACATAAATAACAACCAAATTTAATTTATAATGATCAAACTACAAATTATTTTCTCTAAAAAACTTAAAATATTCTACAACAAATCATACAATTATCTAAAGAAATTAAAGTATACTTACAATGTATCCAGGTTATGATTTCATGCATTTATACATTATAATAATATAAAACATAAAGAAATAACTAAAGTAATGCTTCTCTAAAAAATTAAATAAAACAAATTAGTAATATATTTTATATATTCCGAAGGAGAAAACAATACGATGAAAGAAAATTGAGTGAATTGTTTTATCTACTCCGTAGTAAAAAAAATAGTTAAGTTTTTTTTCGAAAAATAATTAAAAAATATTTTAAAACTAAATAAAAACTTAAAAACTTAAAAAGGAAAAAAGAAAAGAAAAGCAAAAAAAATCTTTTAATCACAAGCAAAGAAGAAGAAAAAAAAAAATAAAAAAAGTAAAAAAAAAAAAAATAGGAAAGTGACCCATGTCAAAAATATATGTAAAAACCAATTATTAAGTATAGATAGATAAAGAAGGATGAGTTGATCTAACTTAATAATAAATATAATATTAGGCATTAAAAAACTAACCTATCAATAATTTCTTTTCCTTTTCGTGTTGATTCATTCAACCTCGCCAGTTCTTCCTGCACTTCTTCAAGTGCAAGTGTAGACACTTCTTCGTTATAGCTTGATGGCTCTTAAATTACAAGGCTGTTATCACATCAAAAGCAAACGAAAATTTTCGCATCAAATTAAGATTACTTATACTAAAATGTTAGATAATTAATATAACTTTCACTTTTGTGCAAATGTTAACTACTTGAATTATTATAGATAACTTATATGGAGTACTTCGTATGATGTAATACATTGTTGATAGTCATTGATTCAATTGTATTCAAATTATTGATAGCCGCTCAAAAAAAAATATCGATAGACTGTATGACGCAAAAATGATGACATGAACTGCAATTACTCATGTGAGACGATAACAAAGGGCTCATGTTTGGCWATTAATATCCTTTGATAAGATAGATGATTTGGAGGACATGGACAAACATAAATATTACTAACTTTGAATTTTAACACCTAAGCATAAATAGTAGTATAACCATTTAGGTATTCTACTACAACTTTAATGACAATTAATCTAATTATGTTACATTAATTGGACGAGTAAGATTATTTATCGGTTACATAAATAACCTTTTTCTAATATTTTGTTGTCTTACATACATTAAACGTACTAATAGAAAGCTACTCAATACATTGTATGTGACAGAGGGATCGTTGCACACCTCGTATCAAACACCTAATAACTAACCAAACACACAAAGTACGTGGCAAGTAAGGATCGTATCCACATAGAATGAGTTTAAAGGACACCGAAATTGTGAAACAGTTACAATCTAACTCGGTCACAAGGATTGATTTGATTTTTGATTAACTAACACAACTAATTAAAAAGAGATTTACCAAGGGAAGAAAGCGTTAGGGGTGTACGGGATTCGACGCCAACCAAGCCAATAAACCAACTAATCATGGACAAAAGAGTGATAAATCGAGTAATCGATTGGGAAACTTGACAAGACTTCTCTCAAAGTCACAAGTCAAGTGATTCCTAAACCGAACACCTAATTGGAGCAAATCACAAAATTCAAGGTCGAGAAGGGGATTCTTACTCTCTAAATCTTTCGATCATAGGAGAAGGCATCAGCACAAGTGGTTGGGATTTCCCTCCTACACTACTTTGTCAAAGGCAATCACAACCAATAAACCAAGCAATCAAACTCAACTAGCCATGTTCAAACTATTTAATTAAGTAAAGGCCTACTTCCTAACTTCATGATGTCTCTATGTAAGATTAGGGGTAGTAACACAAGTGTCTTGTGGCCTTTAAAACACTAATGCAATTTACTAAGGCTTAATCAAACCAACAACCACTCAAATTAAGCACAAAACTTCCAAATTACACTAGACCATGGCTTGATTGGGTCTTCACCCAACCCCTAACAATTAAACTACTCACGCATGCTTAAAAACATAAAAACAAACATAATCAACAACTTAAAGCAAGATCTACAATTTCAATTAAAACAAAACAAAATTAACAAAACCCTAGAAATTACAAGTCGTGAAATACTTAATGAAAATTAAAATAAATGAGTGCTAGGGAGGGAGAGAAATGTTACTAAAGCTTGAATATAAGAGATGAGTTGAAGAATCCAAGTACAAAGCTTCCAAATTGCAAGAGAAAGGTGAAGAAGATGATGAATAGTGCCCAAACCCTAACTATTTCTACTAGTAAAGAGAGGAGAGAAAACTAACTAAGCTAAGGTTAAGAGAGAGTGTGTGTAGTGTATGTTACATGGTCAAGTGGGAAGTAAGGTCATATGCCCTTCAAAGTGGAAAACATAAGCCAAACCACAAAACCCCAACAAAAGAATAAATCGGAAAATAATACTAAAACCCGATAAAAATAGTTCCAGGTGACAGTAGCGGGCAGTAGCGTTCGCTACTTAGCAGAACAGAACAGACAGCACCAAATAAACAGAGCAGCGGGCAAACAGAGGAGCTCGCTATTAGCCGCTACTCCAAAGTAGWGGCCGCTACAGGGAGCTACAAGGCGCTACTCAGAGGAAGTCACAAGGCAAGCCAAAGTGGTCTAGTAGCGGTCGCTACTAGGCCGCTACTCAGTGCACAACATCCCTTCGGAACATCATAACTCTCACTCCGCTCGTCCGATTTGGGCATGTGATATATCATTGCAAAGCTAACGGAACAAACTTTCATATCTAAGTAGAATCACCTCAAAATGATAATTGTATCGAAAGTTATGCTCGAATGAAGTGGCCTAAAGTATCCAAGGGTCTCCAAATGTCTCAAGTGACCTCTAAATATGACTAAGGTAGGCCCGAATTGTGCCCGAACATAACCAAATCGCAGGAAATCAAAGGACACCTGAAAATCACACCAAAAAGAGAAGAAAATGCGGCATAAATGCTAAAAGCGGCCGTTAGAAGGTTAGGAGAAGAAATTAAGGACACTGATTCGAATCGAAGTGGAAATGACTCAAAACAAAGAAAATAAATAATGGAAACAACTGAAAACTAACTAGAAAGGGACGACACATAAGATCGTCATAAGGACGACACAAGACTCAAGACACTCCTAAACTACAAACTAGACTCAAAAACTAACTAGAAAGGGAAAATCTTTTTGTGTTTTTAATGGAAACAACTGAAAACACGTAACAAAAACGACTCAAGACTCTATATAGAAAAGACTCAAAAAAAATAATAAAATAAAAAAAATAACCACAATAAAACCAACTGAGACATGCCACATATAAGCATTACGAAAGAGGCAAGTACTAATTTCTCCCCCAAGCAAGCCTGAAAGGCATACCTCCCCCAAGATAAATATCAGAGTCGTCCTCGACATCCACATCATGTGTTGAAGCAAAAAGGTCGAGAAAGAGCCGAGCATGGAGGGAGTCTCGCCGCTCTACCTCGTCCGGAGGTGGGGAGAAGTTGTACTGGTCAAATGGTTGTCCCTCTAGAGCGGGGACATGAGAGGAAAGTCGTAGGGGGGCTTCTCAAGGTACTGGACAATAGATAAAGTGTAGTCGTCATGAGGTTTCCAACCTTCGGTAAATCCCTCGGCCCAGCCTACACGAGGCTCATAAGTGGGGTCGCCCCTAGGGTCTACTCAACCCCCATGTGTGATATCGAAGTCGAAGGGACCCTATGGCTGAGAGTGGTAAGGATAGGTGACCTGGTCGTTCGGGCCGAAAGCAGGTACCAAACCTAATTGGATGGGTGCATGAGGGTAGTTTATGTATGGTCGAATGTGGCCAGTGTCTAGTAGCTGATGATACATATGCCCGGAGTAATACCAAGCATACTCGGCATCCTGAGCAGCTAGGAACGACTGATTCTCCACACGGTCCAAACAGCCAAAGATAGAGTCACCATAGGAGGGGGCCTAACAGTCCCCACCGATCTGCAAGGATAGCTGCTGAAAAGCAGCAGCTATATCAAAGTCCTGAGGTGAAATGAGATATAGCTGCGGGTAGGTGGACTAGTCCCTCGCAGGTGTGGTGGAAGTGGAAGCAAAAGAAGGGGTAGGAATGGGGGAAGAAGAAAGGTGATCTCGGGGAGGGGGTCGAAATGGTGGCCCTCCTGGTCCACAGGATCAATAAGGTCGGTGGTCCATAAGTAGGGCGGGTTCCGTCGGAAAGTCATTGCGAGTTGGTTAGGGAGGTAGCAATGATGCCTCCCTTGAACCCACCAACTGAAACGACCTTGACGGTTAGTGGCTTGAAGCCACTCAAACTGGGTCAACTGGGGTAAATCCATAGTAATTTGCAAGCTAGCGTGCTCGCAATGTCTAAAGTAGCGCTCATACCCAAGGGCACGGGCAATTACGGTAAGGTAACCGCCGAGTGTGATCACATGTACTCGGCATGAACTCGGGAATCGTCAGCGGAAGGATGGTAAGCTAAGTAGATCAGGCGCAACTCTTCCAAGCTGAGCTTTGATTGCTCAGACTTCGCATGCAACGAGTACACAAGTACTCGATGGAATAAGCGAAGTGCGGTGTGGTAGATCATTGACACGAGCACGTTACGGTGCTCGTAAGTGGCCTTATTAGTGATGCGGGGCCAAAATTGGCGGCTATTGAAGCCAATGGTAGCTACCTTCGGCTCGAAAATCGAGTTGGTTGGATCACAACCAAGGACTTCGTTCAACCGGGTGAGTGTGATCGTATGCCTTCTTCCAAACATCTGAAAGGAGATGTCGTACTCTGGGAAGGCATTCGTATCAGATGTGCAATCGTAGGTCCAAGTGGCTATAGTCTCAGCCACTAGACGGGGGTAGGTGAACTCGTGTGGTAAGACGACCAAACCAAGCACACCAAAGTTGGTAGTACTTGGTTAGCAAGCAACCACGAGTTTGCAGATTCGCCAAGTAAGTTCGACTCCCCTCAGGAACTTCAAGACGTGGGGCACGCTAGGGTTCTCCTCGGGAGGAAGGTTGCTACTAGATGTCACCCCCTTTCTCTTTTTGTTCTTTGGGGCCATCGAGACTATCAAATAAGCGCAATAATCACACAAGCACACGGAAAGAACCTACGGGCAAACTAAGAGCGCAAACACTCAACCAGAATCAAACCAACCAACACAATCACTAACAATAAAAATACGCCAAAATTAGGAAAAGAAGCCTGAACAGAAAAATCCTAAGGTCGATCTAACAACCTGCCTCTTCCTAACCAGCGATAGATCAAGGGACCTAATTCTAAATATCCCAAGACCCCAATTACAATCAACTAAATCAAGCACCTGCAATTATCAAATGCAATAACAAACCAAGCAAGTACAAAAGCTTAATTTAGTTGCTAAGAAGTCACCAACACAATCTGAATCACAACTGAACACCACAATGCCAAATCAAACCTGAATTCACAATTCAATCACAATTCACGATTAAATAAACGTGTGAAATTCAAGAATGATGAGAATTCGGGCTCAAAAGCTCAATCTTAAAGTTAACTCATGCTCAAGACCACAATTCAAAGTTAACAATTGTCACAAATCACAAGGGCTAAAAATTCAAGTTCAATAATTGCAAAGTAAGCACAAGTACGTTTAAGCTCAAATCCACAATTCAACAATATTTTCAATTCAAGCTTATACTTACCATGCTCAATTCAAGCTCAAAATTCAACAATAGTGCATATTCAAGTTCAAAAGCTCAAACTCACTATAATAATTTAATTTCAAGCTCAAATCATGAAATAATTCAAGGATTTAAAACTGAAAATTAAAATAAAATTAAAGGAGAATT
The DNA here is from genome assembly GCA_008642245.1 of Bassia scoparia. NCBI lineage: Eukaryota > Viridiplantae > Streptophyta > Magnoliopsida > Caryophyllales > Amaranthaceae > Bassia > Bassia scoparia. The sequence continues at coordinate 37,686 of SNQN01003306.1, read as the reverse complement.
TAAACACCTTAAGGAGTGTGTAAACAACTCGTAAAATCCTCCAAAATCAAGCCTAATTGCAGCAAGAATCCGAGAATGCAAGAATAGAACAAGCAAGGATGAAAATCGCTGCTGAAACGAGCCCGGGACAGCAGCAATTTACCCAAAATGGGCCTCCAAATCGCACCATAGTTGAGCCAAATTCTGCCCAGTTTCGAGCTTCAATTGAACCAAAAAATGTGAGAAAAATTGCTCCCAAAAACGCACCTCACTTGCGCCCAAAAACCCCTAAAAATCGAACTCAAACAGCTCCCAAAAACCCCAAAATATTCGAACCAAATTCTCCCAAAAACTTCCAGATTTTTGTGACAAGAACCCAACAAAAATCGCCCAAAAAAACAGAAATTTGGAACCAAATACCCCAGAAAATCCGTACAATTGGAGTTAAAAAACCCCATAATTTTCGAGCTAAAATCACCCCAAAACTTCCAAATTTTCGAGCCCCAAAGCCCCAAATATTCGAACTCAAACAGCTCCCAAAAACCCCAAAATATTCGAACCAAATTCTCCCAAAAACTTCCAGATTTTTGTGACAAGAACCCAACAAAAATCGCCCAAAAAAACAGAAATTTGGAACCAAATACCCCAGAAAATCCGTACAATTGGAGTTAAAAAACCCCATAATTTTCGAGCTAAAATCACCCCAAAACTTCAAATTTGTGAACCGCAAAACCTAGAAATTTGGGTTTAAAATCGAAAATTTGAGAGTGAATGTGAAGGATTTTTTGTTGTGAAATAAATCTAGGTATATGTGATGAATTGAGTGAGGTTTGAGATTTGAGAGTGAGGATGAGAGAGACGGGAAAGTGTTGGTGAGGGTGAGAGAGACAAGAGATGGAATGAAAAAGAAGAAAACGAAGGAAAAAAATAAATAAATAAAACAAAACCTGCTACTGTTGCTATCCTTGTTCAAAAACGCGGAAATTGAAAGTAGCGGTCCATAGTGGCTGCTACTTATTAAAAACTTCTCGCTACTTTCAATCTGAGCTAACCTGGAGCATGCGAGTAGCGACCTGTAGTGGATAGTTGCGACCGCTACTCCTCAGTAGTGGTCAGGGGACATCCCGCTACTCCAAAAGTTTCAAAATTGCCAACTCTCTGTATATACGGCTTGTAGCGGGCAGTAGCGACCGCTACTTTAATTTTGAGTAGCGGTCAAGTGCCACTCCGCTACTTGCCCGCTACTCCCAAAATTGCAATTTGTCAAACATTCTGTGTACACGACCTGTAGCGGGTAGTAGCTTACCGCTACTCTTCAGGTAGCGATCGGTAGCGGCCGCAACCAACCGTTACTCTTGCAGTTTCCATTGCTTCACCCACAATATTCCCAAACCAAAGCCATCCAAGGCCATAACAGCTATCCACCAAGTCTAAAAATCGCCTTAAAGGCTAAAATAAATTACGAAACAAACTAGGAAAGCCATAAAATATGGGTTGCCTCCCGCAAAGCGCTCTTTTAACGTTACTAGCTTGCGCAAACTCCGATCACGTAAGATCGGGAACTTCCAACTCTTGGATTTTGATTGAGTGAACCACACCGATCTTATCACCCTCATAGTACTTCTTGAGGCGTTGCCCATTCACTTTGAAACTCTCAGTGCCTTCACTCTTAACCTCAACCGAACCATATGGAACACTTTCACAACTTCAAAAGGTCCACTCCATCTCGACTTAAGCTTTTCAAGAAACAACTTAAGCCTAGAATTGTAAAGTAGAACCTTGTCACCTTCTTTGAAATCCTTCTTTTCAATGTGCTTGTCATGCCACTCCTTTGTCCTTGCCTTGTAGATGCTTGCACTATCATAGGCATTCATTCTCAACTTTTCAAGCTCATGGAGATCCAACAACCTCTTCTCACCGGCACTCTTCAAATCAAAATTCAAAGCATTACTTGCCCATTGTACCTTGTACCCCAATTCCACTAGCAAGTGACAAGACTTCATGTAGACCAACTTGTAAGGGGTGGTGCGGTGGTGCCTATAGGAGTCTTAAATGTCGTCCGATATGCCCATAGAGCATCATTAAGCTTGAGTGACCAATCCTTGCGATTCCTAGCGATCGTTTTCTCAAGTATAACGATTTGAGACCTCCGTTTGGCCACTAGTTTAAGGATGGTAGGCTAGACCAACCTTATGATGAACCCCATACTTCTTTAACAAGGCTTGAAAGGTTTTGTGAGCAAAGTGAGATCATCCATCACTAATCATGGCTCTTGGAACTCCGAATCTTGGGAATATGATCTTTTTGAACATTTTGATCACCACTTTCGAATCACTTGTTGATGATGCAAGTGCTTCAACCCACTTGGAGACATAATCAACTGCGACAAGTAGATAGAGATTGCCATAGAAGAAGGGACTTGGACCCATGAAGTCGATCCCTCACAGATCAAATATCTCGAGCTCAAGAATTGGATTTAAAGGCATCTCATGCCTCCTTGAAATATTTCCCGTTCTTTGGCATCGATCGCAAGTCTTGACAAACGCCCATGCGTCCTTGAATAGATTCGGCCAAAAGAGGAATGATTGCAACACCTTGGCTGTCGTTTTATCCGCTCCCATATGACCACAAAAGGGGGAAGAATGACACATATGCAAGACTCCTTGAACTTCATCCTCGGCCACACATTTCTTCAAAAGACCATATACTCCCCCGTTGTAAAGAACGGGCTCATCCCAAACATACTTCCCTGCCTCATGCCTCAACTTGCACCTTTGTTGCTTCGTGAACTCCGGAGGTATAACACTACATGACAAGTAATTCATGATATCAGCGAACCAAGGCAAATCCTTGCCTTGAATGGCATAGAGCACACCATCTCTCAATTCGTCATTAATTGGTAAATCACCGAGGCCCTCTCCTTTATACTCAATGCGCGATAGATGATCCGCCACCAAGTTTCCTGTGCCCTTTTTGTCCTTGATTTCAATGTCGAATTCTTGTAACAATAGTATCCATTGAATCAACCTCGGCTTTGCATCCTTTTTCGCCATTCGGTATTTGATTGCCGAATGATCGGTGTATACTACTGTCTTGGAACCAACAAGGTAAGCCCTGAACTTCTCGAATGCATACACCACCGCCAAGAGCTTTTTCGAATCTCGGTGACCGTGTAATTCTTCTGTACTTCGTTGAGGGTCTTGCTCACATAATAAATCACATCAAGCCTCCCCTCCTTTCTTTGGCCCAACACGGCCCCAACCGACGTGTCGCTTGCATCGCACATGAGTTCAAAAGGGAGGCTCCAATCCGGAGCTTTGATAATTGAAGCAGAGACGAGAGTAGCCTTTATCCTACAAAAAGCATCTACACAAGCATCGTCAAATATAAAATCACTGTCCTTTTGAAGAAGAGATGTGAGAGACTTGGCTATCTTAGAAAAGTCCTTAATGAAACGCCGATAGAAACCGGCATGTCCCAAAAAGGACCTCACCCCCTTTACATTGGTTGGTGGCGGAAGCTTTTCAATAACATTGACCTTAGCCTGATCGACCTGTATTCCTTCGTGGGAGATTTTACGTCCAAGAACAGGACCCTCTTGGACCATAAAGTGGCATTTCTCCCAGTTAAGAACGAGGTTAGCGTCCTCACATTTCTTCAAACATTTAGAGAGATTAGCAAGACAATTTTCGAAAGAATTTCCACACACTGAAAAGTCATCCATAAACACTTCCATTTCATTTTCGATCATATCGGCGAAAATCGCCAACATGTGATACGAGTCGTTTATCGTATTAAATTAATCATTTATTAAACCTATCTTAGTCCTTCAAAAATATTAACAGGTAGTACAAGGGCAAGAAAGGGTCGATCCCACGAGGAGATTGTTAACTTCCTAAACTCAAAATTCAACCTAAAGTTAAGTATAATACATATATATACAATATTTACACTATTCACATATATACGATTATGGGGGTTTTACGAGATTGTGATTAATTAAAATTAAAACTACTCCTAAACTACTATTTACAAGCGACAACAACTTGACCGATTCCATTTATACCTCTTACTTTAATTCAATAATTAGCGATAATATATGATTGACCTTGAGGATTACCAATTATAATTACTAGACTAATTGTAGAGCCTAAGATAACAAAGACTTCCTATTATCCCTTAATATAAGCCAATTACGAACTAAGCCAAATTGACTCTAAACCATTCTAACTTACACAAATATGATCGCAACTCATGTAATTTAGATATGATAGCATTATAAATTAGGAGACATCATTAGTCCTAATTAATCTAATCACATCATAAATATTAGAATAATTAGATTGACATTACCTTCTCTAACTCAAACCAAGCCATGATCGTAGACTCAATATAAATTAGGGACTACTTTATTATACGATTACGAACTAAGCCAAATCATATAATTAACAAACACCTACAATCATACAATGAAAGATAACAATCAACCATATAATTGCAAATTGTATAATTAAGCACAAGCAATCTCAAATATTAATTAAACTGAAAAATAACTCAAGTAGATTGTAACAATCCAAACTAGAATATTATACTAATAATCGAATCAAAATAAGTTAATTAGAGTAGTAAAGGAATTAACAAGGAATTAAACTAAAACAATTGAATAAGGAGAACTTATGATTTTTGTACTCAAGAACACTCAAACGATACTCAGCTTCGACCCCACAATTCGATGTTGTCCTCGTTCGACCTTGAATTCGAGTCTAAGCTTCCCTTCAATGGTTGTCTCCTCTAACAATTGCTCTAATCGAAAACCCGATCAAAACCCTAACTCTAAATTGCTCTCAATATACGGTCGTGTTGTGTGTTTTTTGGAAGAAATTCGAGCATATATATATATGTAAGTGACCAGCCGTATCAATCTCTTGATCAGTTTGAATATCCATGCAAGTAGATAGCAGTTACGATGACTATCTGGGTTTCCATCTCTCGTAACTTCCTTCTCAGATTCTTCATTCTTTTTGTTTTCTTTTATTATCTTTTCCAATTTTCGTTTCTTTTTTTCTTTTTCTTTTTCTTTTATCTTTGTTTTTCCTTTTTTTGCTGACTTGCACGTGAATGATGTTGTAATGGCTTCCTTTCTTTGGTTCTTCACTTGACGAGCCCAATTCCCCTTTTCTTCTCAATTTTTTACCAAAAACACATAACACAATTTTTAGTATTAATTATTATAAAATAACTATAAAATAAAATAAAAGTATAAAATAATATCTAAAATAATAAATATAACTAATTTAATAAAATAACTAAGATAAGACGATTATAAGACTAATATTAGGGACTAAAAATATCGTATATTATGCATTTATCATCATGCATCGTTGGAAGGTGGTCAGGGCATTACACAACCCAAATGGCATCCTACGATAAGCATAGGTGCCATAAGGGCAAGTAAATGTCGTTTTCTCTTGGTCATCCAAGTGGATAGGGATTTGGAAAAACGCCGAATAACCGTCAAGATAATAAAAGTACTTGTGGGTGGCTAACCTTTCTAACATTTGATCTATGAATGGAAGTGGGAAGTGATCCTTCTTGGTGGATGTGTTTAGCCTACGATAGTCTATACACATCCTCCATCCGGTCACGGTTCTTGTGGGGATGAGTTCATATTTTTCATTTTTAACAATCGTCATCCCCCCTTCTTTGGGACTACTTGCACCGCTGCCACCCACTTTCTATTTGAAATGGGGTAGATGATACCAGCCGTAAGTAGCTTAAGAACTTCCTTCTTAATAACTTCGAGCATTGGAGGATTGATCTTTCTTTGAAGCTCAATGAAAGGTTTTACATCATCGTCCAACAAAATGCAATGCATACAAAGCATTGGGCTTATTCCTTTCAAATCATCAATTTTATAGCTCAATAATGTCTTGCGATGTATCCTCCAGACATCCAAAAATTTTGAGGTTTCATCCTCATTCAAAGAAGCATATATAATCATGGGGAAAGTGGAATTAGGACTAAGAAATTTATACCTCAAGTTCGAAGGTAGAGGTTTCAACTCTACACTAGGAACTTCCTTACCATTTGACTTTTCCTCATTCACATCCTCTTCCCCGATGATGAGGTTTACCTCTTCTTCTTCTTCTTTAAGGCTAGGAGTTGAATTGATGCACTCTTTAATAGCCTTTGCTTCAGCAATTTTCTCTTTTTACTGTTCCTTTCTCAATAACACATGCTCAAGTGGATCATTCGTACTATGCAAATGCTCATACATGGACTCTTGTATGACATTATCAATGGTATCAATGCGCATACAATCGTCTATAGAAGATGGACACTTCATAACTTGGTTCAATTTAAATTCCACTTTCTCTTTTCCAATCACCAAAGTCAACTTACCATGTTTAACATCAATAAGAGCCCCCACCGTGGCTAAGAAAGGCCGACCTAGAATAATTGGGACGTTCAAGTCTTCATCCATATTTAGCACGATGAAATCAACTGGGATGTACAGCTTTCCCACTCTAAGTGGGACATCCTCCAACTTCCCCAAAGGAATCTTAACCGAACGATCGGCTAATTTAAGGGAAATGTCGGTTGGTTTCAACTCACCTAGGTTCAAACGCTTGCACATAGAAAGGGGCATCAAACTAATGCTAGCACCTAGATCACAAAATGCACGCTCAATGTTTATGTCACCTATGGCACATGGTATTGAGAAACTACGTGGGTCTTTAAGCTTGGTAGGCAATTTGTTTTGAATGATTACACTACAATTTTCCGGTATGTTTATGGTTTCAACCAAATCCACACTTCACTTGTTGCATAAGATGTCCTTAAGGAACTTGGCATAAGTGGACATTTTCTTGGTTGCATCGATTAAAGGGATGTTAACATATAGTTTTCTCAAGACCTCTAAGAATTTAGCAAATTGTTGATCAAGTCTTGACACGGCGGGAAACCTTCCGGGGTATGGAAGCTTTGCCAAGTGCAATGGTGGTCCGCTCTTTTCTTTCTCTTTTTCCTCAATGGTAGGTTCACTTTCCTTTTCAACTTCAAGGTCATTTTCTTTATCATGTTCCTCTTTTTCATTCACATTATCATTTTGAACAATGATCTTAGGAACAATGGTCTCACAAGACTTACCCACCTTTTCAACTTGTACTTCCCCAAGACTTTTCCCACTTCTAGTGACAATGGCATTTGCATGTTCCCTAGGATCTATCCCTTGACTTGGCAAAGAAGTACTAGGTTTTTCCTTAAGAGCATTGATTAATTGAACCATTTGTCCTTCAATCAACTTGTTATGGGTTTGCATTTGTTTTAAACTCGCTTCTAAGTCACTATTCTTTTTAATTTGAGCGTTGACAAACCCCTCTATATTGGTCTCGAAACTTGACTTAGGTGAAGGGGGATCTTGTAATTGAAGAGGTGGTGCTTGTGGTATAGGGGTAAGGTTAGGTCTAAAACTCGCATTGAAACCCGGGGGTGCATTGTTAGGAGCATATTGACCTTGTTGAAACCTATTCACGTTTTAATAGTGATTTTGACCTTGACCTCTATAGTTACCTTCACTTTGATTTGGAAAAATTTTTTGGGGTTGGAATCCCCTTTGACTACTTGATTGGCCTTGAATTTGGCCTCATCTCCAACCGAAATTAGGATGTTGTTTCCAACCCTCATTGTATGTGTTGGAGAAGGGGTCAAACTTTTGACCTTGCACATTGTTCATTGCATTAACTTGTTCCATAGTAGAGGTGGGGGAACATGAATCATTCATCAACAAGAAACATTCGGAAGACACATGATCATTGTTACCACACACTTCATATGATTGTATAGGTGCATTGCTAGAACTAGAACTAGATGTATATTGGTGATTTTGATGAAAAGGTGGAGATTGAGATGATGATTGCATTTGTGAATCAAGCTTAGGACAAAGCATCAAATTTTGCATTTAACATATTAATAGCATTCACATCATACCTTCCTCCACCTTTCTTGAGAAGTTGTCTCTCACTGGGGCTCCAATCGGCGTAGTTTTGAACTACCTCTTCAATGATTCTTAGAGCTTCATCGGGTTGCTTTCACATGATAGGGTCTCTCGAAGTCGAATCAAGACACATCCGGTTCTCCTTTGATAAACCCCGGTAGAACCCATGTAGCAACAACCACTCCTCAATGTCGTGGTGAGGACGCTCCTCCAGCAACTTCTTGAACCTTTCCCAAGCATCGTAGAGAGATTCACCGGGATCTTCTTCAAAGTTAGAAATTCTCGACCTCATTTTGGTTGTTTTCTCCAAGGGAAAGAATTTGGAGAGAAAAGTCGAAGTCACTTGATTCCATGTCATAAGTGAGTTAGGGGGTAGCCTATCAAGCCAATCCAAAGCTCTTCCCGCTAGGGAGAACTTGAAAAGGTTCAATCGAATGTATGGCTCACCCCATTTGCTTTGACCGTACTGCAATACCTTTGGAATTGCTTCAAGTGAGCTCGGGGGTTTTCATGTTTCGCCTTCGAAAATTGATGACTCTCAATAAGCGTTATGAGAGCTGGTCGGATCTCGAAGCTGTTGGCCTCCGTATCGGGACAAGCAATCCCACTTACTTCCTCGTAAGGTGGTGGAGCTCCAAAATCCCTCAAAGTTCTATTTGATGCCATCTCAAAGGGATTTATGAAAGAGTCGGGTTCACTAGGCTTTCGAGAATCCGATGGTTTGTTAGCACCACAAGATCCTAGTTAGGGGACTAGAAGATTCATGAACCAACTCAATATCAATGTCCCCTTGAGTACCACTTAGTGTTGCTTCACCACCACTTGCCCTTAGACATCTTCGAATGGCCTTAACAGTCCTTTCAAGTTCAAAGTTCAAAGGCAAGAGTGTAAGTGCTTTATCACTGCGCCTTGGCATACAACAAAACAACTTGACAAAGATTAGCTCCAGTTAGTTCAAATAAACAAAAATAAAGTAAAATAGTGAGTTAGGCTCATAAATTTCGCAATAGAAACAATGCTTAAATGCCATTCCCCGGCGACGGCACCATTTTGACAAAGGGATCCTTGCACATCTCGTATCAAACACCTAACTAACCAAACACAAAAAGTACGTGGCAAGTAAGGATCGTATCCACAGAGAATGGGTTTAAGAACACCAAAGTTGCGAAACAGTTACAATCTAACTCGGTCACAAGGATTGATTTGATTTTTGATTAACTAACACAACTAATGAAAAAGATATTTACCAAGGGAAGAAAGCGTTAAGGGTGTATAGGATTCGACGCCAACCAAGCCAATAAACCAACTAATCATGGACAAAAGAGTGATAAATCGAGTAATCGATTGGGGAACTTGACAAGACTTCTCTCAAAGTTACAAGCCAAGTSATTCCTAAACCGAACACCTAATTGGAGCAAATCACAAAATTCAAGGTCGAGAAAGGGATTCTTACTCTCTAAATCTTTCAACCATAGGAGAAGGCGTAAGCACAAGTAGTTGAAGTTTCCTTCCTACACTACTTTGTCAAAGGCAATCACAACCAATAAACCAAGCAATAAAACTCAACTAGCCATGTTCAATCTATTTAACTAAGCAAAGGCCTACTTCCTAACTTCATGATGTCTCTATGTAAGATTAGGGGTAGTAACACAAGTGTCTTGTGGCCTTTAAAATACAAATGCAATTTACCAAGGCTTAGTCAGACCAACAACCACTCAAATTAAGCACAAAACTTCCAAATTCAACTAGACCTTGGCTTGATTGGGTCTTCACCCAACCCCTAACAATTAAACTACTCACACATTCTTAAAAACATAAAACACACATAATCAACAACTTAAAGCAAGATCTACAATTTCAATTAAAACAAAACAAAATTAACAAAACCCTAGAAATTACAAGTCATGAAATACTTAATGAAAATTAAAATAAATGAGTGCAAGAGAGAGAGAGAGAGAAAAATGTTATTAAAGCTTGAATATAAGATCGAGATGAGTTGAAGAATCCAATTACAAAGCTTCCAAATTGCAAGAGAAATGTGAAGAAGATGATGAATAGTGCCCAAACCCTAACTATTTCTACTAGTAAAGAGCTAGAGGAGAGAGCAAAATTACTAAGCTAAGGTTAAGAGAGAGAGTGTGTAGTGTATGTTACCATGGTCAAGTGGGAAGTAAGGTCATATGCCCTCCAAAGTGGAAAACATAAGTCAAACCACAAAACCCCAACAAAAGAATAAATCAAAAAATAAAACTAAAACCCGATAAAAATAGTTCCAAATGACAGTAGCGGGTAGTAGCGCCCGCTACTTTGTAGAACAGAATAGACAGCACCAAACAGACAAAGTAGCAGGTAAACAGAGGAGCTCGCTACTAGCCGCTACTCCAAAGTAGTGGCCGTTACAGGGAGCTACAAGGCGCTACTTAGAGGAAATCGCAAGGAAAGCCAAAGTGGTCTAGTAGCGATCACTACTAGGCCACTACTCAGTGCACAGCATCCCTTCGAAACATCATAAATCTCACTCCTTGAAAGCCAAGATTCAACATCACTGAGATTTTTATCGATGAGAAGATCAACATTGGCCAAATTAAATATGTCCGCATTCCACCTAAAAACTTACAATGTGTCATGTCTTACACTACTCAAACCAGCATAATATGACACAGCTATCCAAATTGGTACACAAAAGGTGAAAAGCCTTGGTCATTCCACCTCATCTGATCTTTTGATATTCCTAACCTACAACTTTACATCACAAACCCTGGATTCATATTTTATATAAGTAACCAAGATTTGACCAAGCCCCTTAAAATAAATTAGCATAGACACGTAAGCTAAATATAACACAAGATGGCTAATTGGCTATGTAAAAGAAGAGAATAACAATTAACCGCATAAAAAATATCTTCTTTACAAAAATAGAAAATTAATGGCTGATACTTGTGAGTATAAGCAACTATGGTATTAAACTGTCGAGGATGGTGTTTGGCAAGAAAAAGTGTTGTCATCTAAAAAGTTTCAAAAATTTTCATTGGAAATCATTTCCTTTGTTTTCCATAAGATTATATGTTTTTCATTTTTGAGGCTAGATCGATCATATGAGCCCATTCTCTTTCTTTTGTGCTTTTTTTGTAAATAAAAATAAAAATAAATATTTTTTAAATGATTAGAAGTTTAGAACAATAAAAAAATTTAAAAAAATCTTGTTTGTGGTACCTAAATTTTAATGCATGAATCGGTTAGGAATTTGTGTTAGTTGAGCTGCTGCATGTATAAAACAAGGGATAATGGTGCATTGTGTGACTAATAAAACTACAGTGGGGCTCTTTACTATCAAAGGAATACATATTTACTAATAGTTTTAGCACTGTAAGTTTTAAATCTAGCTCTTTACTATCAAAGGAATACATATTTACTAATAAAACAACCATATTTACCTCCTATCCTTTTGCTCCCGATTCTTGACAATCTTGCTCTCTTTCAACCAATTAGAAGTTTCACTAAGGCTATGTTTGGATAACAAGTTAGAAGGGAAAGGGAGATGAGGGAAATAGGAAGAAGGGAAAGGAATGGAAAGTGGAGGAAATGATGAGCTTCATTTTCCCTACAAATCTTTCCAATTTTGGAGGGATTATCTTTATTAAAAGAGAAAGGGAAAATGAATCTCTCGCTCTCCCTTCCTTTCCCTCCCCCAACATATCTAAATAAGGGATCTAGTCTCCTTCCTTTTCCTTTTCCCTTCCCCAAAACATACAAACATATATCCACAAATCCCAGTAAATGGATTAATTCCTCAGGAAGGTTGTAGGTGTTGTCAATTTCAGAATTGGGGAATGGATAAGTGATGATCTCTTTCATTTTCTTCACCATATTTTTTATATCATAACCTTGTTGCTTATCTTTATTCATGAGCAAAAGGATTTTTCTTTCACCCCTGTGATTGACATATATATAGTTGATTAAATCACCACATATATATCCTTTTGAATAAAGATACATGAGGCCATGTATTACATCCTTGTAAATCAATTAATAGCAACCAAAATAAAGTTAAATTTTATCCATTTTAATTCTTCAATTGGAATTTTTAATAAACTAAATAAACCTTACCCAAATATTCTTTTGAAAGTCCTTGAAATTTGTCGCCACCACCTTGATTTAGCCTCTTCATCAGAAACAGTGTTTTCATTCCGAAATAAAGTTAACTCGACATCAAAAAATGAGTTTATAGGAATTACTGGTTGTACCACCAAGTATGAGACATTGTCTGAGGTACGGATAACTTCCTCAATCGGCACAAAAAATCTAGAATTGAATGTACGTAATATCGAGCAAATATTCGTCAATCTGTGATTCTTCCGCTTCAATAAATGATCTTTGGTGGTCGAAAAACTGATTTGTTTTTCTCCTTTCGTACATTCTACCTCCAACCCCCTTTACAATCTTTTCATTTCTTCCACTATTAAATTGAAAACTTAATCAATTAAATCAAAACAAAATATGCATTTTGAGCACATGAGACACCAATTAAAAGAAAACTAGTATTTTGGCTCGGTCAATACCCCAAACACTTGTTTTAATACATAAATAACAACCAAATTTAATTTCTAATGATAAAACTACAAATTATTTTCTCATAAAAAAAACTTACAAATTATTTCTAACAACAAAATTATACAAGTTATTTAGAGAAATTCATGTATACGATAATTAACATCAATAATAGTCATATTATGTTTTGATATCATATCATAATTACATATATCCCAAGGAATAACTATGACTATGCTTCTCAAAAAATTCATATAAACACACAGTTCATAATATTTGTAATATTCTCAGCAAAAGCGTATACTCTTAGACGCCTATGGAACTGAAAAACTCATGAATGTTTTATCTACTCTGTAGTAAAATCGCTACATAGTTCTCTTTTATTCGCAAAAAATAATTAACAGAAATCTTTTAAATAAATAAAAAAAATTTAAAACTAAAAAGAAAGAAAGAAAAAGAAAAAAATGTTTTAATACACAAGAAGGGGGGGAAAAAAATTTAAAGTAAAAAGAAAAATATTGGAAAGTGACACATGTCAGAAATGTATGTAAAAACCAAGTTATTAAGTATAGTATAGATATGAGAAGATGGAGGTTTGATTTAATTTAATAATAAATATAATATTAGGCATTAAAAAAATGGGAATTTCGAAACAATCCTGGAGATTGTTTTAATAAAACCGCCATTTTTATATGGCACTCCGTAATTAAGTGCAACTTTATGGTTATTTTAAAAGCATATATTTTGACCTTAAAAATGCACTTAATTACAGAGTGACATATAAAAATGCCACTGGATTGTTTTATTAAAACAATCTCTAGGATTGTGTAGAAATCCCCCTTAAAAAACTATCCTATCAATAATTTCTTTTTTTCCTTTTCGTGTTGATTCATTCAACCTAGTCTGTTCTTCTTGCACTTCTTCAAGTGCAAGTGTAGGCTCTTCTTCGTTATAGCTTGAGTACTCTTGAATTACAAGATTATTATCACATCAAAAGCAAATGAAAATTTTCACATCAAATTAAGATTACTTATACTAAAATGTTAGATAACTTTCACTTTTGTGCAAGTGTTAACTACTTGAATTATTATAGATAACTTATATGGAGTACTTCGTATGATGTAATACATTGTTGATAGTCATTGATTCAATTGTATTCAAATTATTGTTAGCCGCTCAAAAAAAATTATCGAAAAACTATATGATGCAAAAATGATGACATGAACTGCAATTACTCATGTGAGACGATAACAAAGGGCTCATGTTTTGCAATTAATATCCTTTRATAAGATAGATGATTTGGAGGACATGGACAAACATAAATATTACTAACTTTGAATTTTAACACCAAAGCATAAATAGTAGCATAACCATTTAGGTTTTCTACTACAACTTTAATGACAATTAATCTAATTATGTTACATTAATTGGACGAGTAAGACTATTTATTGGTTACATAAATAACCTTTTTCTATTATTTAGTTGTCTTACATACATTAAACGTACCAATAGAAAGCTACTCAATACATTGTATGATTGGTAGACTATCTACAATTAGAACACATTTTCTTTTGTACAATTAATAGTAAGTTTAATTGTATAGACATGTTTCCTTATAGAAACCAACTAGAGTTTTGTAAAGATAAGCAAAACAAGTATTAGACTAAAAAAACTAACCTACTTTTCTCTTTGTCGTTGTTTCCTCCCCAGTCTTCCCAAATCTTATAAAATTGTTCGTTTACAAGGTTCAAGGCAATGGAATTATTATGTTTATGATACAATTCTTTTGCARCATTGAAAATTTCAATGGCCTTACCGAATTCCCCTTTTATGCGATAATAATGACTGCATTAAAGAAACAAGTATATTAGCACAACAACTGAAAATAGAAATAGTAGAAAGAATATATATCACATGTGAACTAATGCATATTTAGTCAAAACTCAAAAAAAATAAATTAAATGCAACACAAGTATTTAAGATATAGTTATAAGGTACAAGCCGTAGGTGGCTAGCTGTGTAAGTGATACCATTTCAGAATTGCGTGAGATGCAAAACTAGACGAATTCTCTTTGAGGAGGTAACAAAGCATTGGGTGGTGCTAAAGATGGTTATGAAGGTTGTGTAAGTGGTTTGGTGGGATGTGGGTTTGGTGGCTAGTGATTTACATCAGCAAAATGTCTAAGCAATATTTAAAGTAAATGTTACACTAAATACACAAAAAGAAACTTCGGCTCAAAACTGTTGTATTGAAATAAATCCAAAAGTAGAATGACCTTTCCCTTTAGGTGCACATACATATATTTGTCTACTAAATGAATTTTTTAATTATAGAGAGAATTACCCCTTTGTTATCAATGAAGCTACACTTTTTTCTCGTCAGTCGGACAACATTCATATTGTGCTGCTATTTCTGATGCTTCAAATGCCGCTAAATAAGGAAATAATTAGTATGAGACTTTACCACAGTTCAAATTGATATTGAGATCAAAGAAAAACGCTACTTACCAGCATAATGTATTAATCTTATCAAAGTCTTACTCCTTGAAAGCCAAGATTCAGCATCACTGATATATTTATCGATGAGAAGATCAACACCAAATTAAATATGTCCGCGTTCCACCTAAAAAATTACAATGTGTCATGTCTTACACTACTCAAACCAGCATAATATGACACAACTATCCAAATTGGTACACAAAAGGAAAAGCCTTGGTCATTCCACCTCATGTTTTGATATTCCTAACCTAAAACTTTACATCACAAACCCTGGATTCATATTTTATATAAGTAACCAAGATATGACCAAGCCTCTTAAAATAAATTAGCATAGACACGTAAGCTAAGTATAACACAAGATGACTAATTGGCTATGTAAAAGAAGAGAAAACAAAGAACCGCATAAAAATTATCTTCT
The DNA here is from genome assembly GCA_008642245.1 of Bassia scoparia. Taxonomy (NCBI): domain Eukaryota; kingdom Viridiplantae; phylum Streptophyta; class Magnoliopsida; order Caryophyllales; family Amaranthaceae; genus Bassia; species Bassia scoparia. The sequence continues at coordinate 22,246 of SNQN01003306.1, read as the reverse complement.
TTACAAAAACAGAAAATTAATGGCTGATACTTGTGAGTATAAGCAACTGTGGTATTAAACTGTCGAGGATCGGATGGAGTTTGGCAAGAACAAATGTTGTCATCTAAAAAGGTTCAAAAAATTGTTTCCAGCTACTTTTGATTTTAGAAGAGATGTGGCATCAAATGGATAGATGTCAGAGATTAAAAGAAGAGAGAAAAAATGTAACATACTTGCTATCCGGGGTTTCATTGACACGAGCAGGTACTTCAAACGCATCTAATGCTTCAAAGAAACACGGGCCCTCAAACCAGGCATATATCTTCTTGTCCATTTTGGTTTGGAAGTTCCTACCCTTTTTCGCTGACAATGGAAGAAACTTGACATCTAAGAGTAAAAAAACACAATGTCACGAACAAATGCTGGAATAGTAATTATATATGTACTGACGTAACATATCAAGAATTATTTTTTTTTGGAAATGACATTAGAAATAATAAGCTCATTACCTCTACGAGCTTTGAAACCTAACTTCTCCAGAAACGAGGTTGTGTTGGACTCTATTTCTTCATAACTGAAATTAAAGAATTATTTCAATTTTAACAGTGACTTTTAAATGCACTACGTACAAAAAATAAATAAACAAACCTTTCCCGCTTACAGGTTTTTGTATCCAATTTTTTAATCACCACTAAAACTTTTTTGATGACAAGGGTCAAAATCAATTGAACACAACTCTTTGATTGAATTGCTTTCTCCTCATCTGTCATTTCATCTTTATCCTCACTTGCAGATACAAACTACAATAACATAGAAAATAAAAGTTATAAACTTCCAAACCAATACATAAAAAAAATGCAAATAAGAAAATAAATAAAAAAAAAAATACTCACAAGGATAGCTATATCCGCTTGCATTGCTTTGCTCATCAAATTGGGAACATATCGATAATCAGTCTATAATAAGTAAATTAAAATAAAATAAAATAAATACATGTTAGATTGGACATGAATAAACTATGTAAAGAGGATCAACAGGTAAGACTGTAAGAGTATTTTAAAAGTAATATTTGCTATAACATCCAACAGATTTGGAATATGTTCCAACCCAATAACAGTTCCAAACACAGGGAGCAATAAAAAAGTTAGGGAGATGGCGCACATGCAACCGCCTCAAAGGGCTTAGGGCCCTTGCATCTTTGCAACCGAGGCTCACTCACAGGTCCACCTCGAGGCAGTCTGCAGACTCTCCACCGCCTGTCAGTAACCCGCTTGGTCTTAGGGTGCAAAACAACCTCTGGACGCTCGTGAAATACACAATGAGAGAAAGGAGAATACTAGGAGATTTGATGTGAGAGAGATTATCAGCTCCAGAAGGGAGGCACACAACATGCTGCCACCCCCTCCATCCAACAGAAGTTACAGAACACAAGTCTAGGAGCGGGAGGTCAGAAGACATTGTGTCAATAACAGTTATGGAGACTATGGCTCATAGTGAACCACATGCCATCCTAAAATACAAAACACATTTTAGTAAAGTAACACTTCGTGGCGGGAAAAAGAGACAAGAAGATTGGACTAACCCTTATGAGTTGCAACTTGTAAGCAAGATTCAAGACTATGTCAAGTACTTCAACGCCGAATCACGCCAATCTTGATGATTCCGTCGCATTCACTTCCCTCCTTATGGGATTGTGCCTACTGCCTAGGCAGTGTCATGAATGGATATTAGTAGGATAAGGCTAATTTAGGCACTTCCAATAATTTATATGTTAGAATTATGTACAAGTTTCTAAAGCTTTCTCGATGTTTTGTAAGGTTAGTATTATCTATAAATAGTGCTTAGTAGAGAGATTGATGAATGATGAAGAGAATGAATCTCTTGTGTACTACTTAGTACTTAGTTTGTATTATATTTTAGGGTTTATGTAATATTTCTATTCTATTAATCCAAATCAGATTTCCTAGTTCATATTTCACCATTAATCGCTACACTCGCTTAACCATCTAATCTCCCATCTTTTCTTGTCCATAACAACTTGGTATCAACTATCAAGCACGGCAGGTGATGTCAGGCCAATGTTGATTTTGGGAGGGTTCGCTAAAAGTTTCAGTTTCAAGGGGTCATTTTAAAAAAAAATTAACAAGTTCAGCTAGCAATGGGGCTGTGTTGATGCACGAATGGATACAAGAGGATTTCGCCTACATCAACAGAAAAAGAGAGCTTAGAACAACAGATTCGGCAAGGGCTTTGATGGAAGAGGGGTAATTTCAAGATGGTGTGAAGACTGGATTTTGGAAATGGAGGACAACTTCCATGTCTTTTGGTTAGATGAAGAGGCGGAAATGAAGGCTCTTTTGCGGGACACATCGACACCACTCTCGTTGTAGTCCCACAATGCAAACACTCGACTTCCCCGAATTTTATAATTAGGGTTTCTTGGAAYTGAAACAGATTCAAAAAATAACAAATTTATCTTCAAAACATTTCTCACTAAGTTGTACACAAACAACAACGGAGTTGAACTCAAACTAATTATGTGTTGCGCCTTGTATATAAGGATTATAAGCAACATAAGTTACAAGCACAATAAGAGATGTCAAAACAAGCACATTTCTTAAGACTTTCGAAATGCAAATTACTCAGCAAACCAACTAAATTAGTTCAAGAACAGTTAGCTAACCGAGAAGCTAGTACTATAAATATACCTTTTCTGCAGGAAATATAACATAACCTATATAAGGATATATAGTTCTTTGAAAGACTGCAAAGAAACAAAAACAGACTGATGTGATCTATAGTAATGAAGGAATGAGTCATGTCTTGAAAGGAATGAATAGGTCTTACGTTGTAGTAGTGAAAATGAGGATGATTTAGTTGATCTTAAGAACACCAATCGTCCATTTCGTCTTCAGACGACGAGAAGCAAGACACGACATTTTCATGGGCCCCACGCCAAGCTGTCAACCTTATTTATTTATTTTTGGGATGAAACGACAACGTTTCACTCCCTTTGGAGTTGAAACGACGTCGTTTCAGTGTTGAAGCAGCAAAAAAAAGACTAGTGCCTAACAGCAGTAGCACATGCGGACCAATGGCAAACTGCCACACGTGTTGCTGTTTGCCTTTTGCTAATATACTTCCTCCGTATTGCTAAAAACGCAACAAACTCCAAGTTGCGGACTCCTAGGCAAAACTTCCTAAGTAACATTAGAGCCTTAGTTAGGAAATGTAATTACGGTAATGATAGGAATTGAAGATGGAACCACCATCCCCATTACAAACCACCACCACCACCACCATTCAAACAACCACCGCATTCAAACCACGACCACCATGCGAACCATCACCACCATTCGAACCACCCCTACCATGCGAACCATTACCACCATTCGAACAACCACCAACACGTACCTTACCACTCTCACATGAGCCCAATCGAAGACCCCTCCCCTTTGAACCACCTTGCGCGACCACCTGGGCCTAGATGAACCACTAGCGAACCCTAATTGAACCACTCGCACATGCGCGAACCACCTGGGCTTGCGAATTGGGATCGAATGGCGAATTGGGATCTAATTGCGAATTGGCGTTCGAGATTGGGGTTGTGAGGGAGGTTGTGGGTTGCCTGGGTTGTTCAATTGAGGTTGTGAGGGAGGTTGTTGGTTGCTTGGGTTGTTCGATTACGGTTGTGAGGGATGTCATGGGGTTCTTGGGTTGTTCGATTAGGGTTGTTAAGGAGGTTGTGGTGGTTTGTCGGGTTGGACGACGGTTGTAGTGGTGGTGTTGCTATTAGAATGGTGGTCGTAGGGGTGGTGGTGCTGCTATAGTGGGGTGGAGATTAGTTTTGGTTTAAGTTTTTAATTAATTTAGATTGTAGGATTATAATTTTTATTAAGGTAGTTTAATTATGTTTTAGTAAGGGTAAAATAGACATTTCATAGCCTAAAACATGCCAAATATGGAAATTAAAAGTTTGCTGCGTTTATTGTGATATTTCCTAAAATGGTAATTGTTGCGTTTTTAGTGATACGGAGGAATTGAAGTAATTAATTTCCTTATTTTACTAATTTCCCCATTGTAAAAAAATTAAAATTTTTAATAAATACCTAATTATAACTTTTCGAGATCTACAAATAGACACCCAATTTCACTACATATAAATACACTTTACAATTCTCCCTCTTAACAATCAATTCGTATTTCCAAAAAATTTAAAAAATTGTTTAAAATTTATTAAAATTAGAAAAAAAAAATCCCCCCAAAAAAAAATTCTATATATATAATATATATATATAATATATATATATAATTTAGGACTTCCTAAACTTAGCTCACCTCAATTACTAACCAAACTTCCTTTTATTATCACAAATTAGCTTAAAATGAGTAATTTAGTTGAATTCGCGTTTACAATGTTAATCAAATTATTCGAGTAAATCAATTGATTTAATTATTATTTCGATTTACTATACCATACAAAATTAAATATAAATTATATTGATTGTAACCAAAGCATATCAATTAATCCAAATATATATTTAATCGGGACTATCCAATATAATACGTAATTTTTTTCAGACCGGTAAAATTAATTATGTATTTATTAAAAAATGGGGAAAATTACTTTTTTTTTTCCAAAAGTAATTACCTCTTGATATTTAATCCAATTTTATCAATTACTACGATAGAATTAGTTAAACGACCAATTAAATTAATCGCTAATCATGAGTAATTATTATCTCTAATACAATTACAAGTAAATTAAAAAACAATAAATGAAAAGAAAATGATGAGTTGGATGAGAAAGAAAGTATTGTGGGGTAGAGATAAAAAGAATGAGAGAGAGGGATGAAAAGTTTTTTGGTTCATTGTTATAGATGAGTGAGAAAGTGGTATAGAGAGAGGGATGAAGGAATGAATGAGTCATTGCTTCACATGACCTAAGACCCAACAATATTTTTACACTGGCCAATGTTGTGAATCTGATTCACCCATTTTTTGGAGTGGCACATGTTCCTGGTTACTCTTCCTATTTGCCTAGAATTGTGACTTTGTGAGACATCTGRTGGGATTAGTAAGTAAAAATGCTCAATTGTGTTGCTCTTAAAGATCAAATGTAAAGTTTCAATTAACAAAAAATAAAGTCACAAATATTTTGATGCTACAAAACTTATTCAAAACAAGTTAAGTTCGTGTCATTTAACAAAAGGATCGATCTTGCTAATATATGTCTTAGAGTGTTAGATAAACTCTAAACATATTTCCTAAAATGATATAAATCTTAAAACAGATGTCAAAAAAAATCCAAAATCACACGTCAATATATATAAAATTATAAATCATATAAAATTTTCAAAGTTATGTTATTTACGTCCGAGCGCGCTCGTTAGTTTTTGCATTAACGAAAATGTTTAATGGCAATTGAAGCAATTTTTTTAAGGAAATTTCCATTTCCAACAGAGGTCCCCTATTTGTCTTCCCCAAATGATATATTCAAGGGTTTATGCAGGGTTTAAGCTGGCACCTGTAAAAATCAAACTCCATTAAAATCACACCATTTTCTCTCKCTTCTTCTTCAATGGCACCTTCTTCATTCTCTYKCCTCTTCGGCTACTTACTCCGTTCCCGCCGCCACCTTCACCAACACCACCACTACCCCCGCAACTACCACCGTCWCTTTCTCTCTCCTCTAATCAAACACTTCTCGACTTCCTCCGACACYCCAAAGCCCTCCTCCCTCACCTCCCGCTTGAGCTTCGTCTTCGACAAAATCGAYGAAATCGAAACCGAGCGCGCCGAGAAGGACCAGGCCCTCCAGCGCATTCGAGCGTGGCGCGAGTCCAAGAAGAAACCCAAGGTAGAAGCTAATGWTGATGSTGCTGAGACTAATGGYGGTGWTRATAATGCGAGGAATGTGGAATCAGGGTTAGGGTTTGTTGGGGAAGAATCGAAGGAGGTCAAGAGGGAGGGGTTGATGAAGAGGGAGATTGAGTTGGCGCATCCGTGGCCRGAGTGGGTGGCATTGATGGAGAGATTGGTGCAGCAGAATTACTTTGATCATCGGCGGAAGGACGAGGATAAGATGATTGATGGTTTGGGGGAAGTTGGTGTTTCTGGGTTTGGTGAGGAAGAAGGGTTTGATTTTACTAGGGATTGGAAGACTGTTCATAGTGCTATTGTTAATTTCGGGAAAGACCGGTTCGATATTTTCAGGTATACTTGTTTATTCAATATTTGCATTGTATTGCAT
>SNQN01003305.1:46157-62681 GCA_008642245.1 Bassia scoparia | reverse complement strand
CCCCAAAGAGAGGAGATGGATGCCTTATTAGAACGATTCTCTACTTGGAGTGGTTGAGCCAAAAAAGTTCTTGGATTCCCGAGTTGATCAGAGTACATAACAAAGAGAATGATAGATTTCAAGCCTATTTTGGAAAGGTGTGTTCAATGGAGTCTATGAATTATTTTCTTAACAAAATGATTTTCTTTTTAAGGGAAATAGATATGCATCCTAATGTCCAATTCGAAAGCTTGTTGAATTCATGAGGCACATGGAGGTGGTCTTGCTGGGTCATGTTGCGAATTCAGAAAAACTATGGAGCTTCTTCAAGTCTCATTTCTATGGCCTAATATGTTGTATACTGTCCATCAAGTTGTCACCTCGTTGCTCTAGCTTTGTCAAAAGGAGCAAACAAATGGTGTTTTCATAAGGGTCTTTACAAGCCTTTGCCTATTCCAGAAAGACCCTTGGGAAGATGTGGAGTATGGACTTTATTGTGGCCTTTGCCTAGAAAACTCAAAGAGGTAAAGGACTCAATCATGGTGTGGTTGAATCCGTTTTTCAAAAGATGGCTCATTTCATTCCTTGTCACCAAACTGATGATGCCTATGAAGATGGCAAAATTATACTTTTGATGAGGTGGTTTGTTTTCAATGGAATTCCAAAGAAACAATTGTTTTCTGATCGAGACAACGATTTTACCTGAGTCATTTTTGAGAAATCTTCTGTGCGTTTTGATGGGGAACTAAAGTTGCTGTTTTCTACCTCCACATCAAACCTCAAACTGCTGGCCAAACCGATGGTGGTGAATAGTGAATATTGGTGCTTTGCTAGGACTTTGTTAAGCAAAAGTACAAAATTGGGATGTCAAGCTTGCTCATGCGAGTTTGCTTACAATAGAAGTCCCTAAGTTCTATAACAAGGTACTCTCCTTTGAAGTGTTATGTACTAATCCCATGCTCCTATTATCTTATAGCCTATACCTAAAAGACAGTTCGGCAATGGTGATGCAAAGGAGCAAGCAGAATTCCATGATTAAAATCCATCAAGGTGAGAAAGAATATTGAGAAGGCCCTAATGAAGCATACAAAAGCAAGCAAATAAGAGGTCAAGAACGTGAGACTTTGAAGGTTGGGGACTTAGTGTGAGTCTACATGAGCTAAAGAGAGGTTTCCTAATCAAAGAAGAACAAAGTTGAAATGCCTAGGCCCGAGGGTCCTTTGAAATTGTCCAGAAGTCAATGATAATCGCTACAAGGTTATTTGGGAGAAAGCATTTCAAGCCACGTTCAATGTGGGAGATCTTGGCACCTTATTATGAGATGAAAATTAGAGGGCAATTCTCTTTTGAAGAAGAGAGATGACCTGAAGGGCCCAATGAATCGAATTACCAAGTAAGGAACTTAATTCTGTCCAAAACGGTTTTTTCCAATTTTGGTTCATGAGTAAATGTGCATGTCCCCCGAATACAATCCTAAGGTTGCACTTGTTAAGTGTGACTATATTCCTTAATTAAAGTAAATTGCATGACAAATAATCGGTTGCATGGCCTTGGTCTGAATTCCAAATTGGTATTAATTGCAACGGTTAACAAACGTGGTCAATCTGGAAAATTTCCAAATTGAAAATCTGGAAAGTTTCCATTTGGAAAATCTGGAAAGAATCTGGACTGATGACTGATTTGCGCATGAACCTGGACTGATTAAGGAATGGTTGAGCGTTTTGTAGCTTTAATAATCAGAATAAGGAGGCTTAATTAAGTTTATTTAATGCGTCAGTTACAAGGAATAAGCCAGCAGCTTTGAGCCGAGACAATCGGTTAATGACAATTAAAACTGGACGGTTACACATTAATTTCCAGTTTGAATTTTTGGGCTGATCAGATTAATTGGTATTATGGCTGATTAATTGGACGGTTACACATTAATTCTAGTTGAATTTTGAGCTGAGTAATCGGTTTATTGAGAATGGATTTTTGGTGACATTATTTGCTGGTTGATTAGATTTAAAATGGGACGGTTACAAGGATTGAAGTTGCGTGCTGATTCAACAAGGTTGTAACGGCTACTCTTTCATACTTAGCCGTTTTATCTTAATTGTTCTTTCTTTATTTTTAAGCCTAGTTATTAGTTTAATATTTCAGTTGAATAAGGAATTATTTGTCGGGTGTGACCATTAATTAATTAGTAGTTTATTTCCAGTTTTATTTTCCGCTAGCTGAATAGGATTAATTAAATTAATCGGCTTAGTTTAATTTCCTTTTGTTGTTTATTCCGGGAAAGTGAAGAGTTTGTATTATGATGGCTATATATAGCTCAATTCAGATTAATAAACTATCCAGAAATTCGAACCAAAACTTGATTTTACACTTTTCGTGTGACAGTTTAACTTTGCTAAGGGTTTTAGCTAAAGTTTCCAAAGTCTAACTTGAAGATTCTTGTGTTGGTTGAGTATTCCCAAGACTTGATCTTAGTAGTTGTTGGCTAGTCGAGTATCCCTAAACCACATCTACCCCAAACAATTGAATGAGTATTCTCTTTGTTATATCCTTAAAGTATAGGGTGAGTATTCCCCTTGCTTTCTTGATTTTCCGTGCTTCCAAAAAAAATCTTAAAAACACAAAAACATTAAACACACGTTTGATTTCTTTGTGATCAAAGTTCCTTACTTAGATTACACATCATTTGTTTGAAGTTTTCAAAATGATGTGTAACTAATATGACATTGGTTCACAAATAGATAAAAGGACAGAAATATCGTTTGGATTGTATCACTCGAACATGGATCAAAAACAAAGTAAGTTAGGGAACTCTCACCCTTAACTTGAGGATATAACAAAGGAGGAACTCTCACTCACTTGTTTGGGGCAGTAAAAGAAAAGGGAAACTCTCACCAATTCGTTTACTACAAGTTTAGGTCAAGGAAACTCTCACTTAGACTCAAACTCTTCAAAGTTAGACTTTGGACAACTTAGCTAAAACCCTAGCAAAGTTCAACTTCACACGAACGTGTAAAACAAGTTTTTTTGTTCAATTTCTGATATGTTTTCATTTATCAAAGTAGCTATATAAATATCCATCATAATACAACTCTTCACTTTCCCAGAATAACAACAAAAGAAAAAAGTAACTAAGCCGTTTAATTAAATTAAACCTATACGGCTAGAAATAATCTGGAAATAAAATCCTAATTAATGCTCATAACCGGCCTATTAACATCTGAAATAAAACTAATTATTCAAGCTTTGAAATCAGTAAGCATAATTAAAATAAAACGCTAATATTGATTGGAAACGCGTTACATCCCTTGTGATTCAGAATGCACCTTCAAGTCTTGTAACTGCCGCCTTAAATGCTTGTAACCGTCCCTTTTAAACTCTAATCAACCACGCTTAATCAACAATATTAATCATAAAAGCCCCATTTTAAAATCTGATCACTACAACTCAAATAATTCAAACTGGAAATTAATGTGTAACCGTTCAGTTTTAATTGTCATTAACCTGATTGTCTCGGCTCAACAGGCTGCTCCAATATTCCATGTAACCGTTGCTTTAATTGATAATTAAGCCTCCTTATCTGATTATTAAAGCTACAAAAACGCCTCAAAGTAATCCCTTAAATCAGTCCAAGTTCATGCGCCAAAATCAGCCCAGATTCTTTCCGCAGATTTTCAAAATTGGAAACTTTCCAGATTTTCCAAATTGTCACAGATTGTAACCGTTGCACTTGTAACCTGACTTAATGAGGAAAATACCACACTTAACAAAGTGCAGCCATTAGGACTAGAAACGGATCATGCATACTAAAGTCCACCGAATCAGCATAACCCTCAGCCTGCCCTTCTGACTTTTAAAGCTCAATTGGACATCTTCTTCTTTTCAAAACGACTCCAAGTTTGGACCACAGAAAAACTAGACTCTCTGTACTTTGACTCATAAAATTGACCCAAAATACCCAAGATTCGACCTCAATCAGAAAGACCAACCGTAGTTAAAAACTGACTCAAATTGAAAATTCGTAAAAACATGTTCTGATGTTTTTAACAAATTTCGACCAATCTAAAAATGATAAAAACCTGATAAAATTTATAAAAGGACTCAAATATAAATTAAGTTGAAACCTCTCCAATGAATGCAAAAAACAATGAAATTACAACTCAATTAGTCCAACACAACCCTATTACAAATTATCTAAGACTCAAAATAAGTATGGACTTTATTGACTCAAAGGACTAGGAATCATGATTATAATATACATCAGTCTTTAGGCATGCTTATTCAAATCTGTGAAATCGATGCAAACCCTCACTTTCCGTTCTTTTTACTTACCACGACTACGTTGGCTAGCCATTCTGGGTAGGATACTTCTCTTATCTTTCCGCATCTCAGCAGCTCGGCTACTTCATCGTTATTATCGTATTCCTCTCGGGTGCAAATTTCGCCTTTTTGTATTCACACGGTTTTACGGGGGTCCACATTTAACCGGTGATTATTCGCTGGGGTCTATGCCTGTCATGTCCTCGTGGGACCAAGCAAAACAATCTTTGTTAGCTTTTAAATTTCTATCAATTTACCGTTTTTCGCCTGTTTCCAAGCTAGCTGCGATTAACACAGTTTGCTTAGGTAGGCTGGGATCCAACACCACTTCATCTAGGTCTTGAATCACTAGGCTTGCCGGGTACTGAATCTAGCTGTAATTTAATGAGCTCTTTTCGCGCTTTAGCATCACACTATAGCACTCCCGGGCCATCTTGCGATCTCCCTTAATTTCCTGAACACCCTAGCTAGTGGGGAACTAAGAACTTGGTGTAAGTCGAGGGTACCCCTTCATCTTATGAATCCTGGGGTACCCAAAATAACATTATAGCAGAACGGCTACCACTACGTTAAATTTAGTGGCGAGGTTCACCCCCTTTGCATATGTAGGTAGAGTGACCTCGCCGTGGTTTGTTTGGATTCCTCCACTGAACCTACTAGGACAGTGGATTTCCGCACTATATCTTTTCTTGTAGCCCATACTTTCTAAACGCGCCTTTTGAAGATCACGTTAGTGTTAGTGGAGCTACCGCTATCAATTAATATTCTTTTAATCAAGCAATTAGCTATAGTTAGGGAGATTACCAAACTGTCGTGGTGTTCCTCACCATCATCCTCGTCGTCGAAAGTGATAGGCATGCCTGCTAGCTGCTTATCCAGGTTGGACCTGGGGCTAGCCGGCTGCCCATCTGGCTTCGCCCTGGCGCTTCTTTTGGCTGCAGAGTATGTTAATCCACATACATCTGAGCCTCCGGCTATTACCTGCACTACTTTCACATGAGACGGATCCGGGGGAGGAGCGGAAGCTCCGAGATTCTTCTGTACCTGTTTATCACGGTTGCTAGCATTTTGGTTATTATTTCCACGGTTATTATAATTTTGCTTACCTCTCCGGCTTAGCAAGTGTTCTAAGTGACCTTTGCTTAGCAGCCAGGCTACCTTCTTTTTTAGAGCGCTGCACTCCTCCGTGGTGTGGCCACGGTCATGGTGGTAGCTACACCACTTGGAGGGGTCTTTCTCGCTATCGGGCTTAAGGCTTTTAGATGTGAAGTTTCTTTGGTGGTCGTAATTATAAAAGACCACCAAAGTCATTGAAAGTAAAATTAATTTTAGCCCTTTCTTGAAATATTTGGACATGACCACAAATATTTGTGGTTATAACCAAACATTGTTATAAATGTATTTTTCATTATTTTCTAATCTTATTTTCGAATTTGTCATCAATTTTTTCTCCCTTTAACTTTGAAAACCGATCTACAAAATTGAACATCTTTTATAGAAAACCAAGGATCAATAAAAAAAGCTAATTTTGGGGATTTTAGACTTTTAGCACAAACAATTTAAAATTTTAAGAAATAATTTAAAATTACACGAACAATAATTGATACACAAATTTTTACTAACACTTTAGAAAAGTCCTATGTAGCCGGCCCCATATTAGATTCAATGAGATACTGGTGTTCATGTACACTTAGAATCTGTTTACTTTAATTAAAAATAATTGAAATGAATTGTTTATGAGAGAATGAAATTAGGTTAGGAACTGAACTGAACTTAACTGATGAATTGAAATAAATTGATATGAAAATAAAGCACATATAAAGCACTGATCAAAAGCTTAAGCTAATGGTTGAAACCCAAAAATATAATATATTATCTATACTAAGCTGAAGTTGACTGGCCCTTATAAAGCACCGATTACATAATGTATTATATATAACATCAACAGACAACTTTAAAATTATCTAGATAGGTTCATATAAGATGAAAGAATTTTGGTATTAGTATTATCATATAGATTACCATCAAAAGATAAGTATCCTTTATAACTCGCTCCTTGTTCGATTATCATTTTTATTATTTTCACACTCACGCTTTGATATGACTCGAGTTTTTTAAAAAAAGAAATAAAAAGAGAAAAAAAACATTTGTCCAAAAAGAAATTGTATGAATAATTTAAAACTTATATTAGGAATGAAAAATGTTGCCAAATATAGACAAAAATAACATTATAATAAACAAAGGAAGTATAGAGTATTACTATTATTTGAATAATCAATAACAATTCTACTTTACACAAATTGTACCATCAAAGTGATTTTATTAAAATTAAATATTCTATAAAATGTAATAATATTTTATGTTACTTTTAATTCTTCAAATAAAAAAGTGAACTCATATATTTTCCTCAAATCTTAGAATTTGTAGAAGTTCAAATTTTTGAATTATTAGTAATAACCTTAAAATTTAGGATATGACCAACAAAATAAAACAAAGAATTTTTAAAAATGACTTTCATTGACTTCGGTGGTCTTTTAAATAAAGACCATCAAAAATTTCCTTTTAGATGGCCACCTAACGGGGCATCCACTTAGCCATCGCATCGACAACACCTGCAACATCTACGGTAAGCAATAGCTAAGACAGTGGTATCACACGACCTTACCTGCTTTACCTGTTCTAACAGCCCCCTGGCTCCTCTGCGTATTGGCATGGTACCTCCCCCACCTCGACCGCTTTTTTCTGCCTCGAGGAGGCCCGATTTCAGCTGGCCGGCTAGATCTTCCTAGCTGCCTCGTCCTCTATCTACCCGGATTTCAACGCTCTAGCTTCGTCTGCACAACGTCGGCGAAGACGTGCAAGGGTACCTGGTCAACTCATAATATAGCCTCGATTGGGTTATCCTCTTCTGAACGCTCTATGGTGGTAGATGCGTCTAGATTCTTAATAGATATCATCTCAGAGTTAAACCGTCTAGTATATTGCGCAATTTCTCCAGTTCTGGACGACGACAGTACAAATCACTAGGCAGTTATCGATGGCTTACTGCTAGCAAATTGCAGGTAAACTTATTAATCAAAGGTGGCAAAATCGGATAGAACCTGCTTTAGGTGATCAGCCACTGCAGGGCGCCTGACGTAGTGCGATGCCGAACGACTTGCACATGGTGGCTTTCTATCAGATTCCATGGATGGATAGGCCCCATCCTTGCTTGTACTGCGCACATGATCAATGCGGAGTCAGTAGTACCATCATATAATTTAGCATAGCAATTCCTACCTTCTTAGGATCTCACAACAGAATGGCTGCCACAAAGGCGCGAACGTTAAAACGTCCGCGCTTCGTGGGCAACCCGGAACTGGCAGAGCACCAGAAGTTTAGTAGCATCCTCATCATTCGCTTATTTTCGGATTCTAGCTTAGCCAACCTCCTGTGCATGGATCAGAATCTTCTTCTTCGGGGATCTCTCTTCTTCCGGGGTCTCGTACTCGCCGCTTTCAGGTTCTTCCATTTCATCCCGCGAAGGAGGATCTTCCTCATCTTCGAATTACCTGAAGATATTCCTGCATGTTAGGGACATTTTATATAACGTCGTCTGCAGTCGACTACCTGATGCGGCGGTACTTCAGCCCTAGGGCTTGAAGAAGCCACCGATTTTCTTCCTTACTCTTTTGGAGTTCTTCCCTGTATGAGGACAATAATTCCAGCAATCAGAATTGCTGGGGGGGGGGGGGTTAGGAGTGCCAATTTCAAATCATAGCCAAAAGTTCAAATATTGCGAGTTGAAGGAAGAGTAGAGTAGCAGGAGTAACTCCCTTGCACTTTTTTAACAAATCAAGCTGCAGCCCCACGGGGGTGCCAAAATGTTTAGGCAGAATTAGCTAACCAGCTAGTCTACCTAGCTAGGGTCGAGACTTGGCAACTAGACGGTTTAATCAAGTAGAATTAAAGAACGAGTAAACAGTAAAATCGAAAGCAAAAACAGAAAGAACACACGAGAGTTGGTGACGCGGAAACCCAAATCGGGGAAAAACCACGAGTAGTAATGAGACTACCAATCCACTATGACTTTGGTCCTCAACCGGCTTGATTCTCAATTACAAGCTAATGAAATCGTCTAAGTACTCTATAAGAATTCAGGTGAGAATGAGAAAGATTAGATGGCTCTTCTGATTACATTTGTTCTCTATTTATAATAAAAATATCTCCTAGGTCACGAGGCTTCAAGCTGCTGAATATAGGTCGTGAATCTCTCAACTGTTCTCTTCTAGCCGTTGCTCCAGGTGGACTTATCCATCCGTTAGCTATCTTTCCGCATGGGCTTGCTGACCAATTCCTTTAATGATTTAGCGGGCTAGACCTAGGTAAAATCTGGGTATAACAGAAACCACATGTCATTATCTGCTTATTAACATTATACTAACCTAAGCTACCAAACAATTTCAACTCCTTTGATACATATTACAACAGATATTAAAGCTTTTCAACTCCTTTGATACATTTTCAAGATTCATTCATTGCAGGAATAAGTGGAAGATGAATCCTTCTTCCACAAAGAAAAAATACAGTCACAATTACAATGTGCAAAGTAGGACGCAATGCAATAACTAAAAAAAATACACCTCATATATAGCAATCAGTAGACAATGTAGGGCCGTCGAACCCGTGCCCACACACACACAACAATATTGTTCGTTTTGGGTGTGACCCCGCACAGCTTTGCTTTTGGATAATTCAAAAAAGCCTTGTTATTGTATGTGTGTGAGCTGTCTAATATAAAGCACTTCAATACTTCTATATTCTTCGATGTGGGACTTGGGATGACTTTCCCAACAGACAATATATGGAGGCATGCCCTGCTGTTGAGAAGCAAGATGTGGACGCAATACAGCTCTGGATTTGTTGCTTGGGACCTTAGGGATTGACAGAATCACACAAACGAGAAGCCATGTTCGATATCTTGATGCACTGATCTGAGAAACAAGCAGTGCTTCTTAGAAAAAATGGAACAGTGTATGCAGAGAAGACAGTAGGAAAAACAATAAGTACTCTTCGGCCATTAAACAGGGTTGTAAAGTTTGTAATTCAGCTTGAAAGATTATTGTACCTGAAGAATATAGCTGTGCAGACAGTTCTATTTATTGGGATACCTGTCGTTAAAAAAATAACCCAACATTAGAATTTTAATGAATATGAATGTGAATCTACCAAAAGCAAACTAAACATATTGAATAAAGAGACCAGGCCATATGTTGTAGTTCTGTTGTTTGCACATTATATTGCAGATTGATGTACATGATCTTGACTCAGAAGTCAGAAACACAGAAACGGGGTACAGTCAGGGGGGGGACTATCATCACTATCTCTGAAGTTTGCTAAACAGGACGGAAGTATTGGTCACTAAGAAAATACGATAACTACAAATAAACCTAATCAGAAGCATATATATACAAGTCTACAAAGTATTAAAGTTTGGTGCTTGATGCTATTCAGATAATGGTTTATTGGTTCCATAGTCTGGTCACTTGCACAGTTAGACAAGTAATAAGGAAAAGTTAATATGGACTGGTATCATCATTCCTTCAGTACATTTAAGGATGAAGAACAGGTAGATACCCAAAAATATGCATGAAGAAATACTAACTTCGGCTTTGAATATCATAGAAACCACATGTCATTATCTGCTTATTAGCATGATACTTGACTAAGCTACCAAACAATTTCATAGGAGAGATTGAAAACGAAACAGCATATATATATAAGTCCATTCCAAATCCGAATGCCTCCATGTTACTATGGAAATAATTCAAGTGTATGGTAAATTGGTAATGACAGTAGTACGTTTGGCTATTAGATTTCAACTACTATAAGCAATCGTTCAAAGCAAGAAACTTTAAAATTGGAACTAAATAGTAAATCCTAGACAAGGGCCCTTTAGCCAACTAAATCATTGTTTATGAAAGCTTAGAGGCAACTTGACTAGTTATATAATACAAGGAACTAACAAAGAAAACATTTGCCAACTAAACAAAAGCTGAATAAACTACTAGGACAATTAATTAAACAGCTTTGGGATGATACAATGTTGATGATATCCATGGCAACTAACCTCAAATTAATAAATACGAAAGTTGGGGATGTGTTGAATTAGGGGCCAATATTCCCCTGGTGGCTCTTTTTGGCATCTTTCCTTGAGGCTTTCGGAATTGTCGTAAATTATAAGTTGTTTGAGAGAGGTGAGTTTGGGCATCCAATTAGGCATCTCTGTCAGATTCTTGCAGTATACAATTTCAAGGGTTTGAAGGGCAGACAAGTACTGCAGGTTATTGGGCAGCTTCACCATCTCATCATCCTCATGTATCCACAATTTTTGAAGACTCTGGAAGGACTCGACGGGCATAGAATCAAGCCATGCCCCTTTTGTTACGTCCAATTCCCTCAAATTGGGTACATTAATAACAGCCTCGTCACTTGATTTCTCATCATTTGTGTTTGTCCACTCTATTTGCATTCCTTCATTGACATCTTCTAATGTTAGGGTTTCCAGCATAGGACAGAGGATAGAGCATGTGAACTCTTCAGTGTTGGATATGTCCAAGTCCTTCAATTGGGGGAGTAGTATTAATTCTAATTCAACCCCTCTCCTCCATCCTTTCCATTTTGGTAGTCTTGATAATTCAAGACGTTGGAGGGAGGGATAGAATGAGAGGTTTTGAGCAGTGCTGCTAGTACTTGCCAACTCCCTACTGCTATCTTCTATTTRTATGTACTCCAACTCTGGCAAATCAGAAAGACGGAGGTGTTTAAGATGACACAACTTTCCCAGYCATGGCAAGTATTTCAACTTATGACAAAGTGAAAGCTCGAGCTTCACAAGATGTGGAGTTATCCAACCAGGCATTTCAGTACCRTCGTACCAAAACAATTCTAAGCTCTTGAGATTGGAATGTGGCTGCAGGGCTTCCATCACCKTCATTCTCATTCCCTCATCCTCTATTTCCTCATCCTCCATTCCCTCATCATSAAAATAAAGCTGAAGGTAGTCGAGATGTTCCAAACTGCTCAGGTATAACCCTTCCCTCAGTCGGTCTTCCMGTGTATCATTCTTTACATCTTGATTGGGCCATGTGATCTCCATTTCAAGTTTACCCTTGAGGTTAACAAGAGACTTGAGGTCTTCCAAGGCATCTAACCATTGCTTCCAACTTTTATACATCCCTTTTCCATACAGTRTGTTTTCACCCACTCTGTACGTACCTTCCAACGTATGGAGAGAAGTCAGCTTACCCATTCCCTTAGGCATACACCTAAGCCATTCACATCCTGTGATGTTAAAGACCCTAAGCTCGAGCAGTCTATTAAAATCTTTTGGCAACTCTTTTAATTTATGACACCCACATAATATTAAGGTTTGGAGATTACATAATTTTGTAATTGAGTCAGGAAGTGTTTCCATCAAATTATTCCTTGAGAGATCTAAATACCTTAAATGCAATAATTCCCCTATGGAATCCGGTAAACACTTGATACTTTTCTCACTTAAATCCAACACCCTCAAGCGCTTAAAACTTTTTAATAAAGCCTCCATCGGTAACTCACAATGACCTTCGGAGGGTCGAAGGTTAATAGGAAGAAGTGAACGAATATGGGTACTACCCAAAGAACAACATTTTTCAAATTGACTCCAATTCGAAATTGAAAGATGACGAACATCTTTGTCAACCTTACCATTGTGCGTATTCGATGCAAATATTTCCTTGCCGGACACCTTTTGAGCAATATCATGCATCAAGTCATGTATCTTACATGACTCAATTTCACCATCTTCATTTTTCTTGATGTCTTGAAAGAAACATCTTTTCAACAAAATTGAAAAGTACTCTTCACCGGCATCGTCAATATTTTGACCTATATCGAGTGGAACTACATACCCTTGTGCCATCCAAAGGTTTATCAACACCTCTTTATTTAACTGATGWTCCTTGGGAAACACTGCACAATAGCGAAAACAATTCTTTAATGGTGATTCAAGGTTATGGAAACTCAGCTCTAGTATAGGCACAATGCCATTATCAGCATCTCTGATATTGGCCAACCCWATATTTTGCACAGAAAGCCATTTATTTTTGCTTTGACCATAGAGTAGACTTCCTGCCACCCTTATAGCAAGAGGAACTCCGGCACAAACTCGGCAACCTCCATCAACAATTCTTTTTCCCGACTCACTAGTTCTTCAATTAGGGCGATTTGATTGCTCTGATTAAATGCTGTTTTTCAAACAAGTGCCACGTTTTTTCTTTGACAAGCCCGACAAGGCATATACCTGACCACCTAATTTCTGCAGTTCTTGGAACGTGTGAGACCACAATGTAGCTTCCCCTTTTACCTCCAATCAAATATTCTGCCCATTAGACCAAAGATCACGATTTTCAATCCATACATCATCCAAAACAAAGCAAGAATTTCTGACCTGCTAGTCGGTCTCGAAGTTGGCTTTGCATCTCCTCCAAGGTTGAGTCACCTTTATTTCGACCCCAAAATCTTAGCCAGAAAGTCATTCACAACTAGCTCCTTCTGATCTTGATCAGCAAACAAGATCCACATTTTCAACGAGAATGCTTCTCTGACCCTGGATCATTGTAAACAACTGGGCAAGAGCAATCTTGCCCAAGCCTCAATACCACAATAGAAAGGACAGACACACTACTATTTTGATTATCAGAAGCAAGCAGTGGTACCTACAATTACTCCAAGTCGTGCTCTCTTCCAATGATTTGAGCCTCGTCATGTAGAGCAAAGTCTCCCGACTTCTCTTCCTGATAGGCTCAGGATCGATGTTAAAGCTAAATGAATATTTTTGGGCGAATATCATCCAACTTGTTCTTGACCTCCTTTAAACTCCTGAGACATCCAGTAAAGAAAACATAGATTGTGGTTGGACGTAGAAGAAGTGGCTTACTTTTTCAAGAGATACTACTGGCATCAGCATCTCGATCCGCTGGTGGTGAGCGAGAGGACAACTCGTCCATAGATCATCGGCGTCAAAACAGCATCCTTGATCTGGCTGATAAATTCTTGTTCTGGTTGGAGAGGTGTTGCTTGGTCTCGCATCACGGAGAACGCAGTGAGGATTTGACGTGCGTTGGAGCCCTCCACCTTCGGATCATAGCTTAACATCGAAGGGCCTCTTTAGAGATCAGAGCACTCCAGGCTGCAAACAGGTCTGTGCAGCAGATAGCACGGTTCCCAGCAGTCCATATATTATTGGGAGATTCAAAGGTAAGCAACTGAAAGCAGCTTTGTGAAATGAATAATACTGAGAGCAGTGAGTTAGCTATTAAAAGTAAGACTGATTTATTTTATGCTGATATATATTTGGTTTGGCAGTTGAATATACACATTATTTTCAACCATTGAATAATGCATCTTTGTTTGTTGTTAGTTTTATTTTTACCCCATTCATTTTTCATATATGAAAGCTCAGATAACAGGCAAAAGTTAAAAGCCGATTTAAATGTGCAAAATTGGTTGTCTTCCATATTTATTGAATATATGGTTATGTGTGTTTTGGTTGTGTGTGCTTTATTTTTTCGAAATCATGAATAATAAGGGGACCCTCAATTACATGAAACCATACTACTTCACTTCTATTCTTTTATCTCCTTCAAACTCGTATTTCCTTTTCATTTTGCTTCAAATCATGTTCAGTACTGATATTGGATTTAGCTTTCCTTTTGACATGATATATTAGAATCTCCATTCGATTTATTTTTTATATTTGTAGAATTGCACGTTAATTAAGGGAAATTATTGTGGCATAAATTAGTTAGTATATTTTGAATTGTATTATTTTCTAATTTGTTTAGATAGTGTGCCAACTACACAATTAAACGTTAAATATTTTTATTATTTAAAAAAGGAGATGAGAGTTAATGTTGTAGAAACAAATGAGCATGAGTAGTAATTATAGGTCAAGGTAGATGTAATTATTTTAGAGGTAAATGAACATTAATGGAAAAAAAAAGTAAGATATAAAAACGGAAAGTATTGTATGCGAATCATCGGAACACAATAAATTTATTGTGCATCAAACATATACTACCCATTAAGGTCAAATAGTGATCATTCCTTCCTTTACCGATCAATAATGATAAATAATAAGAAGTCACTATATTGAATAAAATGGTTAGCTATATTAACCAAAAGGGCACTGTTAATCGATGCACAGTAAATTTAATTGTGCATCATTGTCTAAAAAAAATATAAAGAAATAAAAGAAACACCAAAAATCGAACGTAAAAAAACAATTGGAACGGCCCGATCGATAGCAACAAAATTCCAATATATTCATCTTTAATTAAGTCTATAAAAAAAATATAATATACCTTCCTCCGTAAAAAATACAAAAAAAACGACCAATTGGAAGGTGACACGAAACTCCTAGAAGAAATGAATGTGCAAATATTAGTGAATAGAAGGCGTAATGATTAGATGATAATTAGGACGAGTGAGTGTCGTCCCCATTCATACAAAGCCACCACCACTACACCATTCATACAACACACAACCAGTCAAGCACCTCCACTCCGCCGCCACGACCACCCTCACTTGCTGCACCTACCACCCCCGTGGTAAGGGTAACCACCCCGCGCGCGAACACCACCCACTGCGAACCACCACGCTGCGCGAACCACCAGACGCCCACCCCAAATTGCATTCGACCACCACCACCACTTCGCGACGAGCCACCACCACCATTCATTAGCCAATTCGAAACCTACACCACCGAACACCAGAATCGCACCCAGCGTTTCATGGGTCGACAAAGGTTGTTGTGATTAGGTGTTCAGAAGGAATTGGTGGTTCGAAAAGGGTTGCGATGTGATTTCGAATGAGTCGAAGGGTTGCGAATTGGTTGAAAGTTGCGAAATGGGTGGTTCGAAAGGTGTCGCGATAGGGATTTCGATGGTATGGTTCGAAAAGGGTTGCGAATTGAGCGTTCGATGGTGATTAGCGATGGTGTCGAATCCATGCAGTCGAGCGGGCCTGGAGAGTGGGGCTGTGCGCAGTGAGGGCGACGTTGTGTGAAGTGTGTGGGCGCAGTGAGTGGGATGCGTGGTGGTTGCGCAGTGAGGGGTTGATGGTGCACACTGGGGTGCGCCGTACCGGTGAGTTGCGCAGTGTTGCTCAGTGTCATATAGGGGATGAGTTAGTATTAAGTATGTATCTAATTAGGGATAGATTAAGGGATAGAATTGTAATTGGTATTTAAGTTATTTTAGTAAAGTAAAATGGTACTTTCTAATAGCTAAAAATTACCTCAAAAAGGGAAGAAATGAAAGTTGGATATTTGTTGATTTCCCAAAAACGAAAAGTGCGTTTTTTTTATACCTTCGTAAGTGATTACTTGTACTTCATGCTGACCCGAATGATGGCCGGTTTTTGGACTAAGTTTCTTGGGCTCCGCTATCTGCGGAGCATAGTGTTATGTCTCAACAGTGTCTGGAGCTCATCAAAGTAGGTTTTGTTCTAAAAATTACCAATTGAATAAAGTAGTGTGAGAGTTGGATTGTCTTTATCAAGCTTCCTACATTCTAATTATTACTAATTACATATATCCACTGTTTTGCGCTCCGACTGTGCTAGATTCCGAAAGATGGGCTTGGCGCTTCCGCATATCTGACAACTTATCCATTGCAGGGGCACATTGCTAGCCGCTGCTGATACTTCGAGTACTTTGTAATATGAGCTCACACACATACACACACTATATCATATTAACAAGCGTCGGAAACCAAGACCAAAGCCGGGCGCCGGTAAATCAAGACCTGGACGCATTAAGAAGAAGCTGTATGTGTAGACCTTCATATGTGGAACCCTGTACATGAGACTATTAGCCATACTTGACCCGCGGTCATTCTCAATTGAGGCCTCCTGATTTGTCTGTCCACTCTATTTGCATTCCTTCATTGAAATGATTCTCAATGACTTGAAGTCTTCCATCTCCTGCCATGAGAGGTCTTATATACCTTTAAATGCTAACAATTCTCCTATGGAGTCCGAGCCAAACTTTTAAAACCCTCAATTCTTACTTTAGACCAACGCCCTTAAGTTATTTAAAAACTTGAAAGATACCCAAAGCAATCATACTTTTCAAATTGTACTCATTTCAGTTGAAAGATAACGAATGTTTTCTTTTAACATTACCACTAATGCATTCAATGCTAA
>SNQN01003305.1:10648-28445 GCA_008642245.1 Bassia scoparia | reverse complement strand
GCACTGCCTTTAGACAAGTAAGCTGGTAATTTTTTCCCCAAACCTTGAAAAGTTGTGCCAGAATCTGAACAATTTCCTATTTTGGACTTGAGCCACAGCCAGTTAAAATTCCATTTCTCGGCGAGTTGAGCCAAAGGCTAACTTTAGGGCATACTCAGCTTGCCAGAAAGCCAACCAACCAATCCTAATTTGGTTGGGGATCAAATCAAAAATCTGGGCTTAATTCTCGAGTGGAGCCCTTAAACATGCAAAAGACATGTGGCCCATACTCTCTTCAGCATTCCCGCTCAAATTTCCGGATTTCAAATTTGAAATCCAAGCAAACATCACCTAATTTTCTGCTAAATAGGGGTAGGAGGAGAGAGAAAGAGTGTGAAGGATAATAATTCTAATAATCTCTCCCTCTCTAAATCCCCTTGATTTCCTCTCTTTCTGCTCAAGCAAAGCTCCTCAGTTCGCAGCTGATCTTGTAGCTCGCAGTTTTAGATTTTCGTTGACTTGCTACTTCTTCGATTTCAACCTTTTCCAGTGCTCGTGATAATAGGGTTAAGTGTTTCCTCGAATGTTTTGATTTTGTTCCATCTGTTACAAAGTAATAAAAACTGTCATTCGTCTTCATCGAGCCGCTAATAGTGGATGTGTTGGGGGCTTGGAGGCCAGGCCAAACTCAGGACTCGTTGAGAACCTCGAGGGTTCTCGATTCCCTCATAGTTCGACGCATGCGAACCTGGTCTGAATAAATTGCCATCCAATACTTCTCTCTTGGTGCAGGATTTTAACATGCAAGGGTGAAACAGACCGCTTGGATTCCCAGGCATTAGTAGTAAGGCATATAGATCCGGCGAAGGTCCTTCACTCGCAATGGACGATGAGCCAGATGACATTATACCTGAAACCTTGTTGGAGTTTCGACAAGAGGATGTTTTGTGAGGAACCTCGATGAAAGGACAACTGTTTCTATGTACCTGCTGAAGCCCTCGCAGCTTACGCCAACGCGAATCCTTTAGAGCTTGCGCGCAGGTTGGATCAACAGAATTGTCCCGACAAGCGGCTTATAGTATGAGTTAAAGTCGAGGACAAGGCCTTGAACTAAAATTCCCAAAAAGGGGGATCGCATCGTGGCACTGAAGGCACTTCGCATTTATAAGGATGTAGTGGACCTTGGATTGAGGTGCCCGTTGGAGATTTTTCACATCTTCTGCTGCCTATGGGATAGGGGCTTATCGCAGTTGACACCCAATCTCATGGTCCATTTTGGGTACTTCGCTACTTGCAAGGTGTAACATACCTGAAAAATGTGTCTGCCCAAATGAGTAAGGTCCGTGATGAAACATACCGCGCTCCGTTTGTTCGACTCAGAAACAATGCTTGGAAAGTCTGAAATACGTGAGGTCATACTCGAATTATTGAGCAAGCACTTCAAGGCAAACTATTTTCTTCGGTTTTCTCGTAAACTCAAAGGTGTTTTCGAAGATGTTTTCAAACAAGTTACGCCTGGCGATCTCGTGCTTTGGTTTCCATCATGTGCGTCACATTTTGTTCTGAATACGCCAGTATTTTTAAATTATTTCTGATTTTTCTATGATTTTATGTAATTTGCAAAATGTTTAATATACGCCGAATCGCCCAGAAAACGTGAATGATAGAAAAATACTCCGGAAATACGTGGAACCTTCTAGAACATTTAGAAACCCCTTGCTTGGAGAGGAAGGGTGTCTAGGTGCGTCGAATCAAGGGAATCACGAATAAAATCGAGGAAATCAAATATTCGAGTTTTTGAAAAAATATACAAATCATTAGCGTATATACCAATGAGGAGCGTAATACCTCAACAGGAGCGTATTACAGCTACAACTTACATACGAATTGCAAAATCCCATGGAAAAGGAGAAGCGTATATACGCTGGATGAGCGTATATACGCTCCTCACACTGCGTATATACGCTCAATTTCACGGTATATACGCCAGGCTTTTCCTGCCTAGTTTTGCCTCGTGCCTATAAATACTTCTCTCCTTGCTTCAAGTCCGGACACGACTTGACACGCCGATCGAAGACTTTGAACCTTCACTTAAGACTTCCAATACACTTCACACTGACACAACACGAGAACATCTAATATCGCTCAAAACACTCAAAACACATTCGAATTCATTCAAGCATCGATCTCTTTCGAACAACAAGCGAAATAAGGTATAATCTGAGATTACTTCAACCAAAACCTTCTGCACTCTTTTTTCAATTTCTGTTTTGTCTCTTTTAATTTGATTAACACATTATTCTGATGCTTTAATTCAATTAAAGCAATGTAAGAAACTGCACCTCTTAAACCCCCCCCCCCCCCCGCCCCCTCGCTCATGTAAATATGTAGGATTATTAATTTTTCATTGTTTTCCGTTGGTTTTTTCTTGGTTCATTCATCTATTATACTCATATTGTTATTGTCAATACAAGGTTGTTCGTCATCACTACAATTCAATCGAAAGGCGCACTCTTGAGTTTTTTATCTAACCAATTTGATGTTTGCAGTGGAAGGTGAGAAGGGCGCACATACACATTATTATGCTTACTACCTTTGTTTTCATGTACTCGTTTGTTATATATATTCTTCTATCACACTTGGTAATATTGTTTTAAACAGAACCGGAATTTATCGTTGTCCACATTAAGTCAGAAATCATGGACGACCGGTTTCTAAGCACCTTAATTAACATTGACTAACAATCGAAGTGACCGCCTTGTCATTATAGAAGTCATTGCTGTACATAAAGCAACTCAACGCAGTTAATTATGTGTTTCAAGTCAATTCAATAGGCTCTTTGACATTCAATTGTTATGAGTTATGAACTACAATCGAGACGATAGAGGCGCTACATGCGGGCGATTGGTACAGATCTGATTCGTACCATGTCCCGAACCCACGCACTGGTTACTTGATTGGACTGGGGCCATTGATTTGGCACCATGTTTCGGCGTCCGTGAATAACCTATATAGCACGGTGGCGATCCCCTCATTCGACGACACACCCAGCATTCACATGCGGATTCCAGGCTCAACTCCATGACACTGAAGGCTGAGGTCAGGCGCCCCTGCCTAAGGCGGGCGAAGCCCTACAGTTTGGCGACTTCACGGGGATAATCACCATTGGTGAGTGGACAGACTTGAAGTTCGTAGTCATATTCAAACATTGAATTTCTTGTGACCGTTCGAATAGGGTATGTCTTAGGCACCCTTGGTCTCAATATGGGCAGTTCTATGCTCGAGATCACCTAGGGGGATTTTTATCTTGGTTGCATTGGTTAATTCTGATCCATGGCTAGGTAAGTCCTACGCCGCATGCCCGCGTATGCATGTGTTACGAGATCGTGTCAAGTATAAGGGGTATCTCGCCATAACATCACCAATATTGTGTGGTGAAATTGGACCCCAGCTCTACTTTTAGCATAGTACATATCAGACTTAACCAAGCCGACTATATTCAATTAGATCCTGACCTTAGTGAATAAATTGGTTTTGTGTTTCAATCAATTGACTTGTTAATTGTGACTCTTTGTTCAGCTCCAATTTCTTAACTAAGCAGGTCCTTAATCTAGTGGTTCAAGACATGAAGTTTGCACAATCCATTAGCCCATTTCAAATCACTTTCAAATCCATTCGACCTTAGCAATTGACTCAGTTCGATTCCAAATCCAAGATCTTAAGATGCTGACTTAATCGAACCTTTTGACTTAACCTGAATGTTCAATTCAATTCAATCAAGATACCTTAAATCTGATTAGGTCAATCAATTTCAACCCAATACCTTGAATCTGAATCAGGTAGCTTCAACTTCAAGTCAAGAACCTTAAAACTGGATAACTAGGTTCGATCAAGACTCAACCCTAAGACTTGATTCAAGGCTAGGCCCATTTCAATTTCAAGTGGCTCATAAGGTCTTAAGGAGGTCCTTATTCGAAATAGGCCCATCTTAGGTTGAATCTTTCTCGAGTCCTAGCACCTTAAATCAGATTTAGGTTCCCATTCAAGTCTACTTTCGAGTCCAGTCTCTTAATCCAGAACCTCAGACCTGAGTTAGTTTGTTCTTAAGAGTTTTCAGTAGACTGATCTTTTGTTCGGGTCTGAAAAGTGTAATTTCTGATTTTCAGCAAGATAGCAAAGCTCGCAACTTGTCTCTAGGGCCCAAAGAGGCAAGAAGTGTCACATCCTACCCACAAAAGGCCCCATCGTCCTTGACCGCCATCACCACAAAAAAGCCTATATTCCGTCCTCCTTGGCCCAACTGGAAAAACATCAAACACCAATTACCATCAAAGCCTCATGAAGTCACCCCAAGGCGTGGTCATCGCTGCGCGGTTCCTGGATCGAGTCATAAGAGTCCTAGTCCTAGCCATGTGTCTTCAATTCCTGTCCCTTGAGTCTATGAGTCTCTTCTATAAATATAGCGTGCACTTCAATATTCATTTTGTTTTGGCATATATTTTCTATTCTATGGGCAAGTCTCAACACTCATTGGCCAATTGGTTTATCTAATGCTGATCAATATTTATTTGAAACAGCCCCAAAGAGGCTTCTTTCACAGGGCTCCACAAAATGACCCTCCCTTCCATTCCTTTGTCATCAAATCAAAATCCTTGCAACCTTGAGCCACAACCACTATCATCTAGCCTATCTTTCTTTCATCACCCACATCTACCTAACTTTGGACCAAACGTGCAGTGGAAAAGACACGTGCAAAAGGAAAGACAAGAAAAAAGAATATAAAGATGGTCAAAGAAAGAAAAACAAAGTCAATACAAAAGTTCACAAAGCAATCATCCAATGCAAACCCAAAGCTCAAAGCCCAGATCAAATAAAAAGCAAGAGCCTAAAAGACACTGCGCACCGTGGTCACTTCGTAATCATCAAGCCTTTTTCAACCTCAAACCACAGCCTCACATTAACAACCACAAAAGCCCTCTCACACGGGCATCGTTCAAATCATCATCAACTACGGTGGTCTGATTCGTAAGGAATCGTAGAAGCCTCTTCTCGGGTTCGACCGCATTAACATAAATCATTTGAGGCCTTTGAGTGCTTTGACTCTGCTAAGAATTCGATTGGTTTTTGCCAGTTTAGAACCTCACATAGACTCATGTTTGAACAACATCATTAGCCAACCTGCATCTAGTCAATCTTTGACTTAGCCACAAATTTTGGACCTGTTTATTTCTCGAACCATAGCCTATTCTTTGGTCACCTTCAAGGATCTCATTGACAATCCAAAGAAGTAAAGCCACCTGCTTTAAGGTCAGTCCATCTTGTGGGGAACTTCATCCACACAGATCTTGCCGCCTCTTAATCACCGTTGTATCAGCCGCTGGGGCTCGTTGTCATTATAGCTCCCTTAATTTCCAGTTGGGGCTATCTTGACCCTTTCCCCCCCCCCCCCCCCCTCCCCCCCCCCCCCCCCCCCCCCCCCCCCTCTCCTAAAGGCCCTATTACGTGTCAAGTCTATTGCTATCAAGTGGAAATCTGAAAAATCACTTTTGACCCTGTCTCTTCCAATCAAAGTGTCCACGGTCTAGCGCCAATGTTAAGAGTCAAGTACGGTCCAACTGTCCACCTTTCTTCTAAGCTCTTCAAAATAGACACTCTTCAATTGGCACTTGGTACTAGATTAGACTCTAGTATCGGTCTTTCATGTCTAAACCAGAACCTAAGACTGGACTCTTCAATCAAAGTGCACTTTCAAATCATTCTAGAATCAGACTAACAAGAACTCCAAATCATGTCTAGAATCCAGACTAGACAAGCCCACTTTCAAATCATGTCTAGAACCAGACTAGACTGGACTTTTCAAATTCAAAGACCTTCAAATCATGTCTGAACAGACCTAACAAGTCACTGTCAAATCATGTCTAGAACCAGACCTAGACAAGTCACTTTCAATCATGTCTAGAATCAGACCTAGACAAAGATCTTCAAATTGCAAGACACTCTCATGAATCATGTCATGAATCAGCCTAGACAAGACACTTAAAAGCATATCGAATCATGTCTAGAATCAGACCTAGACAAGGCCTCCCAACCTGCTAAAACAGACTAGATAGAACTCTTCAAATCAAAGGCCATTCATGTCTAGAATCAGACTAGACAGACACTTCAAAATCAATTCTTTGAACCAGACCTAGACAAGCACTTCAATGAACTCTTCAAGACCATGTCTAGACCAGACCTAGGACAAGACTTTCAAATTCAATAGACTACTTCTCAAACTATTCTACGAACCAGACCTAGACAGACTCCTTAATGACTCTCCCGAATCATGTCTAGAATCCAGACACCAGAAAAGACCTTTGCAAATTCCAAAGAACTCTCCAAATTCAATGTCTAGAACCAGACCTAGACAAGACCCTTCAAAGTCAATGAACTGCCGCACTCTCTCCAATATCAAGGGTCACAGTACAAGTTCACATTGCATGAAATCGCTGACATAAACAGACCTATGTCGTCACCAAGTAGTCCTTAATCCTGAATTAAGGCATCATTTTCAAGTGCATGCCATTTCTTCGAAAAGCAGGGACCACCTGTAATTTCTCCAGTCAGCCCGAACGGAATGACGCCAAGGAACCGACACATACAAGCAACATCGAAAGCGCATGGACACGCTACAGGTAACCTAACCTTGTTGTTGCAGGTACCGCGAAAAGGGTAACTCAGGAGTCGCAAACGTCTTGAGTTTGCTCCCGCCGAATCGAATACTTTGAGCTTTCGTTACGAAACTAAACGTTCTCTTCAGACTCAGTCACAGTGGGGCTTCTGTAGACACCTGAAATGTGTCTCCCAATGAGTATCCGATGAAACATACCGCGTCTCGCGTATTGGTTTCGATCTCTAAGAACGATGCTTTGAAGTCTGAACTACGTGAAGGTCATACTCGGTCCAATTATGATCAAAGGTCACTTACAGGCAAACACACTATTTTCTTCGGTTTTCCGTCGATAACTTCAAAGGTTTTCGAAGATTTCAAACAGTTCGCTGGCGATCTCGTGCTTTTGTTTTCCATCAGTGGGCGTTGCATACATTTTTTCTGAATCCGCAGTAATTTTTAAATTATTTTTCTGATTTTTCTATGATTTTATATGATTTTGCATGTTTAAATACGGCAGAATACGCAGAAAATACGTGAATGATTAGAAAATATACTCCGGAAAATACGTGGAACTCTTAGAACATTCTAGAACCCTTGCTTGGAGGAAGGGTGTCTAGTGCTTCGAATCAAGGAAATCCGAATAAAATAGAGGAAAATCGAACTATGTCGAGTTTTTTGGGAAAAAATACAAAATCATGAGCGGTATATACGCAAGTGACATGAGCGTATATACGCTCAACACGAGCGGTATATACGCTCAACCTTACTATACGATTTGACCAAAAATTCCATGGGAAAAAGGAGAAGCGTATATACGCTGGGATAGCGTATAACCGCCTCCTCACCTCGATATACATCTCATTCCCGCTATATACGCAGGGCTTTTCCTCCGCCTGTTTGCCTGTTCCTATAAATACTTCTCTGCCTTGCTCAGTCCGGACACGACCTTGACACGCACGATCACGACTTGAACACCTTCACTCACACAGGACTTGTCAATACAACTCACACTGACACAAGTCACGAGACACATCTACAACTCCAAAACTCAAACACACCATTCGATTTCATTCAAAGCATCGATCTCTTCGAATCCAAAAGCGAAATAAGGGTAAAATCTGAGATACTCACCAAAAAACTTTCTTCACTCTTTTCTCAATTCTTTTCTCTTTTAATTTGATTAACCATTATTCTACGTCTAATCAATTAAAGCAATGTAGAAACTCACCTCTTATCGCCATGTAAATAGTAGGATTTTATTATTTTCATTGTTTCCCTTGGTTTCTGTTTTTCATTCATTATTCATACATATTGTTATTGTCATACCTAACGCGTTTGTCGTCTCACTAGCAATCAATCGAAAGGCGAACTCCTTTAGTTTTTTATTCTAACAATTTGATTGTTTGCAGTGAAAGGTGAGAAGGCGCACTACATATATTATGCCTTACTACCTTGGATTATTTTCATGTCTCGTTTTGTATATATATCTTCTAATCAACTTGTATAAATTGTTTAAACAAGACCGGAATTTAATTGTTTGTCCATTAAAGTCAGATAATTCAGGCACCGGTTTTCTAAGCAAACTATACATGCCTTAACAAGCCAAGTGACCGCTTGTCCATTATAGAAGTCATGCTTGTACATAATATCACTCACCTAGTAAAGTTGCTCTCTGTGTTTCAAGTCCAATTCAATAGGCTCTTTTGATTCAATTGTTATATTTATGGAACTAAAAAGACCGAGTAGAGGCGCTACATGCGGCGAATTGGGTTTACAGATCTGATTCGTACCACGTCCCGAACCCACCGACGGTTACTTGATTGGACGTGGGGCCATTGATTTGGCACAATGTTTCGGAGTCCGTGAATAACCTATATAGGCAGCGGTGGCGATCCCCTCAATTCGACGACAAGCCCCAACGCTTCACAGCGGATCATGGCTCAACCCATGACACTGAGCTGAGGTCGCGCCGCTTGCCTAAGGCGGGGCGAAAGCCTACACAAGCGAGAGATATTCCCTCCGTCGCGCTTTGTGCGAATGCACACCCTGAGCAAGAACAATCAATGCTTTATGAACTGGTATCAGTTGGCGAATCGGTGAAGGCTTCATGACCGCCTTCGAAAGCAAATAAGTTCAACGTCTGGAAAACAGACTTCTTCTTCCTTCGCTCCGCCAAGGAGAAGGAGAGTAAAATTTTTGCTGCCTGGACAAGGACTCCAAATTCTGTAAAGACTTACGAATTGGGAACCCTTACCGATAACGAGGAGAAGCAGCTAAAGTACTTCACCTCGAAGCCTGTGGTCCTTGGTGATGGAACAACCAAGGACTACCTTCCCAAATACTGGCTCCCTTTCTACGAGTTCTTTGTCAACTAGGACTTTCTTATGGCCTTCTCCCTAATGGATGGCACTAAGGAAGAAAGAGGTAGCTTCGCATTTCTTTATGTTCGAACATCCATGTATTCGCTTTTATTAACCCTTTGATTTAATTGCTTCGCAGAGGCTGCTAACAAAAGACTGCCTGACATTCAGAAAGGCAAGATGGAACAAAAAGACTACGATGCCATTGCTGCGGAGGCTAGGTATCGCAGCCTCAAAGAAAAGAACAAGGACCGTGCTGTAAGTTTCCTAACACTTAGTCAAATTCTTCATGCTTTTAATTAGGGAACTTGCGAACGTACACTCCAGTGTTTACTAGGGTTTTACTTCGCAGTTTTCCCTTCGATAACTTGTACTGTGGTGTTTGGTGGAGGAACATGCGAACGTACACTTCAGTGCAAGGTACTGATTTTGTTTCGCAGCTATCCTTTCAACTATTTCAATTGAGGGGTAGTTGCGAACGTACACTTCAGTACCTATATTAAAAACTCGTTCGCATGATTTTTCTACCAGCCAGAGAATCACGTTCGCCATTGTTGATAATTTGCGAAGATTCATTATAGAATTGGCGAATGAAAAATGCATGATACACTGAGGTGTACGTTCGCAGGTTCCTCAGTTAGTTAGGGGTATCTGCGAATGTACACTTCAGTGGTTATCTCAAGAACTCCATCGCATCTTCTCGATGTTTTTGACGAATGAAAAAGGCAGGGTACACTGAGGTGTACATTCGCAGGTTCCTCAGTTAGTTGGGGGTATCTGCAAAGGTACACTTCAGTATTTGCCTTACTTCTTCTTCGCAGATCTTCCTATCTCATCTGGATGATTTGGCGAAGAGAAAATGATGGGTACACTGGGGTGTACGTTCGCAACTTCCCCTTGTCTTTTAAAGGGAGTTCTGCGAACATGTCCTTCAGTGTCCATACCATGGTGCCATTCGCACATTACTTTTGTCAATGTTGCGAAGGTTTCTGTCTCTTTGTTTTGATGAGTCTAACACTTGTAAATTTTCTTATGTTTTTTAGGATCTTCCTAAGCCTTCGACAGTGATATTGAAYATCAAGCGACGAGACGGTCGCAGTAAGAAGGCCACTCCTGCGAAGGAAACCCCTTCCAAAGGGGCTTCGCRAGATGTGGTGAGGGTCGATTCGGATGACCCTGGNGACGTGGGYAGGGCTTCGGCYACCCCGYTGTCAAGGACCAGCGATTCCCATGCTGGTGCGAAGAGGAAGGCATCTTCGCATGAGGCTGGTACTTCGTCGAAGCACCAGAAGCCACTCTCCGTATCTCCCCTTCGGGAGATACCCTATGCCGACGATGATCATGGTGAGCATTTAAATTATGCTAACACCTATGGGCGAAGGTCTAGGAGTTCCCATGATACCTGTCTCTTATACACATCTAGATGTGTATAAGAGACAGACTCTTCCTCGAACCGAACTACAAAGTCAAAAAAACAAAGGAAGTATTCTCATCAATTTCTCAGCCTAAAAAAGTCACATAAAGAGGAACTAAAAAGCAACGTCAGAGAGAATTGTGAAACACAAAATCAGGAACAAACAGGCGAAATTTCCCCCTTATGAAAAGGAAGCCTTTTTCCTCCAACTCACTTTGCCACAGCCAACTAGATTTTAAATGGTAGTGTTGTCCCCTTGTCCAAGAGGCACACCCATATAACTTCAGAGACCACCTTAGAACCAGATCTTAAGCTAGAGTAACAAAAATCTTCAGGAAACTGGGCCAGCTACAATACTAGGTGGGCTGCATTCAAATAATTTTGCCTACAATCCACACAGCTAAGTAGGTATTCCCTYTCCAAGTGTCCAGTGCATCATATAGAACAGTATGATCACAGATTGACAGATGATCAGTTCTATTTCAAGTAAAAACAATATCCTCCCACTCATCTTGCAAGGCGGAAGAGGAAGGGGTTCGGAGCAATGACTTAAACCCCACCTTTGATCTTTGTGGTCAGAGGTTCAAATCCTCAAATCCCCTTCCCCCGTTTTAAATATGTACCCCGRCCTTCTGGCTCATTTGCACCCAAAAAAATATTGCAAGGCAAAAAACTAGATGTGGTAGAAAAATAAGCACTCACTGATTCCTCGAGGAGCAAAAAGCTTATAGGAGAACTCAACAGCTTCTTTATAGTTATCTTCATCATAACCAATTGTCTTTGATTTCAGAAGATCCTYCGATGAGTAATAGAAGAGAATTACACCATATTTAYAACAAAATCGTGTATAATAATAAACCAATATGGCAACAATAAAAGGCATGCAGAATATAGGACAGAGAAAACCTTAAACGCTTTTTTCTCCTCTCTAGTCGATGGAAGGGAACCATCATGACTTTGCGCCCATTCCTCAGCCATCTTAATAAGAATCACAACATAGGGTATGTGCTTGTGAGCAACAGGATCTGGAACATTTATATCTATGGTTTCAACAAACCTATATCCACAAAGACAATCAAGATATTAGATGATTTCCACAAGTTGTAAATCAACCCAGCCTCAATCACGAAGATTATTAC
This sequence comes from Bassia scoparia, assembly GCA_008642245.1. Taxonomy (NCBI): domain Eukaryota; kingdom Viridiplantae; phylum Streptophyta; class Magnoliopsida; order Caryophyllales; family Amaranthaceae; genus Bassia; species Bassia scoparia. The sequence continues at coordinate 16,901 of SNQN01003305.1, read as the reverse complement.
CTTGACCTACTTTTTTATTTTTATTTTTTTGGGATTCATCAAACTCGAGAATACATAATGACAATTTATCATGTTTGCAACTACATAAGTATTGTATAAGTATGCATGCAAACAAAATATATTTGAGTCATTGAGGAGGAAATGTATCTAATTCAGAAGAAATAGCCACCTCTTGAGCTCTGGCCATGGATTGTTTAATCGAAGATCATCCAAGAAATGGTCAGGTTTTGATTCAATCACAGTGTGCTCCTGATGCCAAAATGATTAATTGAAATGTAAGATCAAAGCCAAGAGATAACACATGAAGACACGAAAATACAGAAACCAAAAGTTCATTGGTATTAGGAAAATTTGCCAATAACTACCCACTATTTCCCACTTTTTTTAAACAACTACCCACATTCTAATAAACAAAAAAAAACAAAAAAATTACTACCCTTTAAGTTACTTAACTTTGCGAACTACTACCTCTTAATGGAAACAAACTAGTGGTGTTAACCCACCACCAACAACCATCCATCCCAGCTGCTCACCTTCCTCTTCGTCGTTCATRGRGCTTCTTATCTAACCTTTTTGTCAGCCATTCATCCATTTTTCGAACATGGTTCCTACATAAAAGTTGTATAACTCGGAAAACTACGTGAAATAGGCACAAGAATCACGTAATTTGGAGTTGTTTTCCAATAGTTATGGAAGTTTGAAAATCAAAAACCCTAAATTGAATTGGTAGTGGTTTTGAATTGGGTGGTGGTCGAATTGAGTGGTGTTCAATTTGGGGTGGTTTCGAATAGTGATGGCATCATGGCAATGGGTACAGGACCTATGAAGACCCACCCAGACCCTACCCTAATTTAATTTAAGGGTATGGGTCTTAAATTTTTGGAACCTATGGGTATGGGTATTATATTTATCGAGTAAGGGTCCAATTTTCATTTACCCAGACGCTGCCCACGGACCCACTCAATATATTATATTTCATATTTTCATTAAAATGAAATTATATATATTAATGATTAAAAATACTACAAAAAATTAAACCCTACATCCCTCAAGTTCACTAAGCTATAGCCGTATCAATTCACTCAGTTTTCGCTCTCCTCTCTCTGTCTCTTTGACTTTCACATCTCTATCTCCACCGAATTACTTGCTCAAGCCACCACATCATGAGACATTCAAGTATGAAATATTGATAATACATGCGAAAATATAAGACGGATATTTTAAAATATATATATATATATATATATATTGGACCTTAGACCCTACCCATCCCTATCGAACCCTACGAGTATGGGTCTTAAAAAAATACCCTACGGGTATGGGTCTAAATCAAGTACTTGGGGTATGGGTAAGGGTCTAGGCTTACCCTACCTACACCTGCCCATTGCCATCACTGGTTTCAAATTAGGTGGTTTTTCGATTTTGGGTGGTGCTTGATTGGGGTGGTGCTCAATTGGGGTTGGTGTTCAAAGGGGGTGGTGCAATGCAATTGGTGGTTAGGTTGCTTTCAGGGTGGGTGGAATCTAGAAATGGTTTTTGACTGACAAGTTACTTATTTACACATCATTTACAGTTAAAACTAAGACCACCTAATTAACATTTTTTGAGGGGGTAAATTCTAAATTCTAATTTTCTAATTCTAACATTTATCAATTGTAGTCGTAAACGCATGACGAGTATAAAAGTATTCTTTTTTCCAATAGTATTCATACACCCGATAAATTAATAAACATGAGAATCTTATGATATCTAATTTATTTAATCTGTAGTATAATTAATATCTTAAATTTTCTTTAGGCTAACTAAATTAAACGATTGAACTAACGCCATTAATTCGCATCTGTACTCCTCTCTTCTTTCATTGCGTACCACGGTTTTTTCCTTTTATAGTAGTAGTCCAAAGGTACCTTATACTTCCATTCGTGACTCTTTATTATGACAAATGCTAACGACAACATCACTTGCGCACCCAGTTTAAGACCAAACTTTGATTACTATAACTCAAATTATATATTTAAAAAATTGTCGCACCAAAATTTGATATTAATAACCTACTAACTTTAGACACGATCAACCACCAACACTTTATCACTGGATATTTTATACGCAACGCACTTTATGAGACCCACAATTGCTACCATGAAAACGCTGGGAATCATATAATAGGGTTGCATCATCATAGTTTACCTTTTAAAACTTCTTCTAATATCCATTAAGACGTAAATTGATAAACTTAATACACAATAAATTACAATCAGGATAAAAAATCCTGAATTACACCTCTTCTTATCACAGTAAAAATTAACCCTTACGATCCTTCCCCTCAAGTTCCATTTAAGGCTATAGGCGACTGCGCTTAGTCACAGTCTTCACTCAGTTTTTCGCTCGTGCAGTCCTCTCCTCATCCTTGTCTCTTTGACTTTCCCACGGATCTGTTTCTATATCCAGCCCGAATTTACTTGCTCAAGCCATTTCACCTCGCAATAGCCATCGAGACTTCAATGTAGAAATATTGATAATAACATGGAAATATAAGACGCGATAGAATTTTAATTATATACAATGTAGATATAACAAAATACAATATATCTTATTGGAAGAATAATTTCAAAAGCCCTTACGACACAGATCTAGTCTTAATCTCCACACATCCACTATCGAAATTATCGCCATATCCCCGAGGTATGGGTCTTAAAAAAAAATAATTCCCTGCAAAAAATTCGTCAACGGGTAGGGTCTATCAATATCAGTACTTGGGGTATGGGTAACGGGTCTAAATTCGAGGCTTACCCATCCAGACTCACAACCTGCGGCATCATTCGTTTGCCATCTCACACTGGGTTTCAAATTGGTGTTTTTTAAAGTGCAATATGTTTGGGTCAGTGGTGCTACATTTCGGCGTGGTGGTTGCTCAATTCGGAGTTGTTGTCAAAGGGGGTGGTGCAAATGCAATTGGTGGTTAGGACGCCCAATTTGCTTCCTCAGGGTGGGTGGATCAATCTAAGAAATGGTTGGTGGCTTAACAGGCACATTACGATTAATTACCAAGTTAATGATTTTTAAGGTTAAGAGATAGTGGTTCGCAGTTAAGTAACCTTAATGGGTAGTTTACTTAAAATCAACTCAATAAAACAAAAACAAAATGAAAAACAACAAATAAACAATAGTGGGTATTTTTAATAGTCACGAATCATGAATTAAAAATTTCAGACGTGGGCCAATAGAACCCATATCTATATTGGCAATTTTTTACACTTAGCTCTTTAATAGTGATACTAAATCCATAACATCCCCAATGAGATGATACGTATGACTTTGAAAAAATCAGATACACATCACAAATTTAAAGAAAACAAAAATAAAAAAAACACCTTATATAAAAAAAGAAAAAAATTCGCAGCAACTACTACTTTTTTATTCTCATTTTTTTTCTTTACTTTTCTTATCGGCTATTTATTGTCAACACAAAACAAAAACCGTGAAGAACTTATTTTTTCTATTTTTTATTACAAATTTAATAATTGTCTAAGATGTCCAACAAACACGAAAATTGCAAGCAGAGTGGATCCAAAGTGAAAAACACATTCACAGTGACCACTGACTAGACATCCCACGAAATATACCAAAATCGCGCAGTAAAGCTTTTGTACCCAATTAGACTAATCATATTGAAAATTTTTCTTTACCAGTTCGCCCCACATCATAAATCTCTAACGAGTAGTTTGAAGTATGGTATCCATCCAGGTTGTCTCTCTCTTAGACTATTTAATTTCCATATACGTTTAGAATTGTGAATTTTTGGGTCAATGATTTATAGTCACAGAAATATGAGAATAGTTTATACAAAAAGTTACATAAACATAAGAAGAATATGGAAATAATGGGTAGCAGTGATATAGTGGGATGCATATACTTTGGTCGAGTGAAGTGGTAGCTCATCCTCAAACTTTTGGTACGCAAACATCGATATAGTAAATAACTACGTAAATAAAATTCTACAAACACACGTATATACAAGATGGCATTCTATGAAAAGGAGTGAAAGGAGGTTGCGACTTGGATCCGCTACCGTGCTGTTTCCTTAAAAGATTGCCGAAACGTTGGTTCGTAATATTTTGTTTTGTCCCACTTGACGAATATGCTTATTCTTAATTTTCAATCCTGATTTTTTCAGCGTGATTTTAAAGGGTGTGTGGTTTGCGTCTATTATGAAGTGAAAGGTAAAAAATGATGGTGGTGATGGGCTGCATTGCTTGTGGGCTCGAATGGGTGAAATGGTGGTACGTTGGTCGTGGTGCTCGACATGGGCTTTTCCGTGGCCGGCTTAGCCTCGAATGGGTGTTGGTGTGGTTTCGAAGGTGGTTAGTTAATATGTCCGCCACTCTTTGTGGTGGTGTTGGTGGCCGTTGTTTTTGGAAAAGGAGAGAGGTGTTGTGGTGTTGTACAAGGAGAGAGTCAAAAATTGGTTGGTGATTTAATTAGTTAAGGGTGTTATTTAGTTATTAGTTAGTTTAAGGTGTTAATTAGGTTAATTAGTTTAATATTAATTGTTAATTGGATGGAAAAGTAACGGTGTTAGCGTTTTTTAACGGAAAAAATACGGTACAGTCACAGGGATTAGCGTGTCAGATGACTTATATCATACGTAAAAGATACACTATCCTTGGGGGTTACCTGATCCAGTAATCCACTCTCTTGAAACTCAGTTGTAATAGAGTAGGCAACTAATTACGAGCCAAAACCGCCTTAGGGTTACACTGAGGAAATTCTTCCCCTTTAAGAAATGGAGTGAATATGGCTCATCTCGTTATATTTAATCGAAGTAATAACTCTTTTTCCCTTTAAGTCAAAAAATCTCATAGTATAAAATTATCGATTGGTTGGCCATTATGATATTAAATCGAAAGATATAAAGGACAATTGGTTGCCGTGTTTAGGGAAATTTGTTAGTAGTAACATATCAATCAGTGGGCGGATTTTGCCAGACAACGCCGGGTTCAACTGACGCTTCAATATTGAACCCACATATAACTAATGCTTTGAGACTTAGAGTTGGCTAAGGCCATGCGTTGCTTTGTCACCGCGCCACAGCATCATATATACATGACTCTTTTTACCGCATCAAGTCAGGGGATAGTTTTTGTATTTCGCCTTCTGTAACTCTCTTAGCACCAAAAATATTATATACTGTATAACGATGATTCACGAACTTCACAAATTCTATCAAATACAGAAGAATTCCGAAATACATAAAGTGTTTATAAACACTATATGATTCCGATCATTTGACAACGTCTCTCCTGTTTTCGGCATAACGTTTTGAATCTTAATGCCCTTGTTATAATGTATATAATCGGTAGAAAGTATGCAATAAAAAAACTTAGTGGGTTGGTTTTTGTAGCAATACGAGAGGATTAGACTTTGTAACCCGAGTTCAAAACTTTTTTTTTAAAATGTGCACGACAAGGCCAGTTAATCGGAGCTCTTTAACATTTTGTATTTGAAGAAACGCGAGCAATACTCAACGATATGCACACTTTCTGACCTATCGCCATTGATTCAAACTATACATCGAATGCAAATTGTTGAAAATGTTGCAATCATAATCGATTAGCGTCTGTAATCTATCACAATTATACCTTCCCTTCCATAATCGGAAAAATCACTAACACCTAAATTGTTATTACACGTCTGTTTTAAATCTTTTCCAAAATTCGCACTAAGACATTTGATCAATCATCTCTTTTCTAATTCTTTTTTTGACAGGGCATAAGATACAAATTTATCAGCCTGCAAGGTATATTTGAAAGTCCATACGATCTCTACAATTAGATATTGGACTTCTTCAGGAGTATGCTGAAAAGCCTAACAATACAAATATCGTAATATCTTAAAAAATAATCCAACAAGTAATCCTTTTTAGACACCACAAAACATTAAGCTTATAACCATGCGATTAAATAAATGACTTAGCTGAGAAATCATAGATCTATGATAGTGGAAAGTGACAGTCGTCAATTGTATCGGCTTGATATGCAGATCACAAGATTAACTAATTTACCTATGAACATGAGACAATATGACATGCATCATCTATCCCAGAAAGATCAAAGATAGAAGAGATGGCAGAAAAAATTTGAAGTACATTGCCACGAGTTTTTGAGTAATGTTACCCTCACTGCATTAGAGTTACCTAAACTAGATTAATTTTGTTGGATTGTCCATCACACAACTCACTACCCTTAAACAAATA
>SNQN01003304.1:14019-31111 GCA_008642245.1 Bassia scoparia | reverse complement strand
ATAAAAATTAAGTTGTGGTACGTTTTCGATGGTCGTTTCTGTGTGCTGAGGTTTTATGATAGGTTAGAGGTTAAAATCAGGGTGTGATATAGGAGGTTTAATTTACAATTGTTAAGGAGCAGGGCGTCATGGGTGAGGATGGAATTGAGTAAGTATTGGTTATGGTAGTGAGAAAACTTAAGCGAGCCTAACGATTGGTTAAAGTGTAGAAAATATAGGAGATTGATGCATAAGAACGAAAATCAGTGTAAATAAGTTGTGTATGTGTACGTATACATGCAGTCTTTAGAGTGATTTCGAGATGAGTATGTCTAATAAAATTATATAAGGTTTTAGTGTCTATGAGTGGAAAGATATTAAGAATAACAGAGCTTTGAAATCGAGTGTATAAGGAGAGGTTTCAATTGATGTCTAGCATCAGGTGGTTTTGCGATAAGATCTTGAATGTTAGTTCTTGAAATAGGTGAAGCATCTGATGCAGTTTTATGGAGCTCTCATCTGTGCGTTGTTTTGAAATCAATTGTCTATGTTGTTGACGAATCAAGTGTGGTAGTTTTTGACGTAGGTGCGCATTTATCAATGTTTTCAATGCAAAAACATTGAACCAGAAGAGTGATGGAAAGTCGCAAAAAGAAGAATTCACATTCCCAAAGTTTTTTTTTATTTTGCATATAGGGATCATGCTAGTGTGACAACGTGCTATGTGTTTTTAGCTAACTAAGGACCTTGGATTCGCATATTAAACAACAATGAGTCATGTAACAGTCTCATTTAGCAAGTGGTCATTCCTTAGGCGTCYTAATGTCTAAATGGTTGTAAGCTAAAATTGTATACGAGTGCCAAAACTCGTAATTCGCCTTTAAAAAATTGAAAAATACAAAAAATAAAAAAAATTCAGACAAAAAAACAATCCGAAAAAAATAAAAAAAAAACAAGCAAAAAATTACAAAAAAATTTTAAGGCGAAAAACTAATTTTGCCGTTCTTACATTTTCATTTTGAGTCACCTCCCTAGGTAAGGAATGATCATTATTAGGCCATGCGTTGAGTCTAGTCAAGGAAGCAAGTCTTGCATCGTTTCCAGAAATCGAGTCTAATACACTCTCATYCAACATGGAGYCATCAACACGGCAACTTCGTAGGTCAGCAAYGCTAGCTCGGGAGGAACCGCCAGTCCCTATTCCTTGGCCCAAAAGGATTATTCAGCACTCCATGTCGAGTTCCTCCAGTCCCTGAGCACCACATGAAAATGGGTTGAGAAACCAATGCCATGGCCCAAATGCAAGCCACCATTGAGACTTTGCAAGCCAAGCTTGCTACACTTGAGCAAACTAATTCATCCGAGGTTACCCTTAAAAACCTTGAAAAGATGGTCCTGAAAGCAACCAARAAGAACGCCTACTTTGAGACGCCTGAGCTCGAAGACATTTCAYGTAAGATCCCCAAAAYGTTTTCTACAACGGACTTTCCTAASTTAAAGCCAACTAATGATCCTTGGTTCCAACTCAAAAGATTTGTGGCCACAATGTCAATCAAGGGGATCAATGTTGCTCTTTTCACTAAGGTGTTTCTTATGTCACTCGAAACTATATGCCAAAAATGGTTCTACTCTCTCCCGTAAAAGGATATAGCAACTTGGTATGACATAACTCAAGCGTTCATGACGCGATACAAAAGTTTCTGCCTCACTAAGGGAATTTGTAATCCTCAAGCAAGGGGATAAAGAGGACTTAACCAGCTACCTTGCACGATGGAAGGAAACAGCAGCAGCCCAATGACCATCCCCGAACGAAAAAAAATTTAAAATATTACAAGAATTTTCTCCCCAGTACCCAATCACCGTCCACTTGACCTAGACACCTTTGAAAATTACCTATTGCATCGAATTGACGATGATCTTCTTATAGAAAACAAAAACAGCATCCGCAAAAAAACAACAAACAAACTCGATCATGATGTCGAAGTCAATATATTGAACAACCCACCCTCGCAAACCTCATCACCAATTCCTCCCTTGAATTCTTACACCAAGCATTTTCCCTCTGCCTAGACCTTCACTCCACTCATCTTTATGATCCTTTCCGATAAAAGGTCTTAAAATGGTTCCAGCAAACACACACACATATACTTCACACCACCTTATATGAACACATTAGACCTTATACAATCTTATTTATATCTCCTTCCTACCCCCAGGATAATTCAGCATCTGAAGCAAAACAGTTATCACCCGCAGCACACGGTTATCAGAACAAACATGACAAATCAATAAAATTTACATATATCGTAAATCCCTCCATCCTAATTACTATACCTTTCTTTCCTTCTTTTCTTTTTTCGATCCATGTCAATTGAATTAATCTATTCCATCTCATTAGCCTTCCACAATAATAAAATTTCTTTTCTTTTTTCCATACTTTATGTTCTCACTTCATGCATGAATACTAATTAACACATGACCTCACAAAAAAAGGAAAAAAAAATTTGAATAAATTAATCTCAAACCTTCTTCATTAGCCACAAACAATCTAACGCTTCATTCACCCTCTCTAATTTCCACACCATCTTCGAATCACACGCAAGATCCCAAATTATGAAACCCAATCCTATATCGAGATCCCCTACTTCTTCATTTCACCATGCTTCTAGTTCTAACAAAAAATATCGTATCATAAGAGAGATACGGATATTAGACCTAATGTTCACGTACCCCCGAATTTTCTTACGACTATTCCTATACTTTCTTATCTACCCCTCTTCATTTACCCATAACGATACTTATAGCAAAACAAAAGCAATTAAACACCCATAACTAATAGTCTTCAATACGATTCGATTCCAATATAATTAATAAATAATCCATATATATAGAAAAATTGAATTAAATAAAAAATGCTATATCAAACACTAAGGCATAAACATAACACTCCCTCACTTCGAACTTATTCCAAATTATCACAACGATAAGATTAGCAATGCACTTTCAAGTGAGATCTTAGCTCTCCTCAGCTTTCACAATCTATATCATTAGTACAGATGATTGCTCACTAGTGATATATCTCCAACATAACACACAACATACAGACCTGCATTAATAATCAATACGCCTATTACCAAACCCACATCTTGACCAAGACTAACATTCAAGCTTAATGAAGATCCTTCTTCTCTACATCATTACAGCCATTTGTCCCAATCGCTTATTTAAACTTTCTCATTCCCCTCAATTCTTGGATCTCTTGTTATCTTCATGTTCCCCTATGTATCTAAGCACATAGTGAATACTGATCACTTCCCACACACGTAACCTCTAATCTTCCATCGACTATTAATTATTTGTATTTCTCTCTTTGTCTCTATGCATATTTGCCTAACTATGTACTACATCTATTATGTGGCCATACCCAATACTTCGAAGACCAATAAATGAAAAAAAATTCTTACCACCGTTGCATCTGCATTATCGTCTGGTTATTATTTTGCTAAAATCTATATGACACACACTCTCTCTGTATACTAAACTTGACATAAGGCTCATGTCTACACCCATTCACTCGTATCCACTCTTACAGATCACCCACTCACTGTACCAATCCAATCAATGGAAAGTACTCTCACCCTATTAAGTCACACGTAACTCTATCCTCCCTTTTTCATGTGATTACTGAATACCCTAAGCTCTCTCTACAACCCTATTAGCACCTCCCTTCAATCTCCAATTCAATCATGCAGCTCTTCTCATTGTTAGTCAAAATACATCAACCATCCTAGCACCGTGTGCTTTTCCTCAATAGTCCATGTTCTACCATTAATTCCCACTGTCCTCCCATCATTATTTGCATAAAATAATACCTTCTAGTTACCATATTCTCTTTTCCCTAAATGATTATATAAATACTTCAATTCTCTAGCTTCTACTGGTCACCAAGCCAAATTTAGAAACAAACATGGCACTCATATTAACGTCTAATAATGCTTTACAACTATATTTCCCAATCATTAACTCTACAAGCATTCACAGTACGTTGAACTTCACATTGACATAATGTCTCATTCCGCAACACCTCTCTCCCAGAAGCAAGCAACTAATTCCTAACTTACTGTACGATCTTCTAACATACCATACTTACAAGCAACTACTGTTTATCCCTGACATAGTATTCAATCTTATAATTTACGACCACCACTAGTACTCATAATTCCTTACACACCCAAAAAACAACTCGCTTACTATGACCGCTTCATGCCAACTCTCTGTCTTCTCTCGGCTCTACAATATACCTACATCTTTACTTATCCTGTAGCAATTTAGCTCCAATGCCGCAATTTGATTGGTGTGCCAATTTACAGTTGGGTTCTTCAGTCACTATAGTAAACACCTCTTTCATTATACAATAATCCAACATGAACTCACTACGCTCCTCCTCCAATTACTCACTGCTTTCCAGACAAATCCCTGGCGCACCTTGTTCTAGCCGAGCTAACCCGACCATAAACCATTACTTCTCTCAGACTTTGACTGATCAACTTTGACCCCAATCCATACCGCGTGTATGTTAGCAATACATCGGCCTCCCACTCCTTGTCTCTTGTAATCCATGCAAACTTTCATTACTTTATGCTTACAGCCTGACTTCACCGACACAAGACACAACCCTACTGTTAGCATTATTTTCTTTCTCTAAAACATCTAGTTATTTCTCAGAGCTCGCAATCCTAAACTATCTAACTCATAATCCCTATTTTTCTATTTGACCTTACATCCAGAGACAAGAAGGAATATACTGTCATTATTCCAATAGACCTAGCACTTTATATTAATCAAATTTACACTTATAGAGTTGTCCTGTGAGAACCGTTGTCATTAAGTATCAGCTCCGTTTATCTAATGATTTTCTCCGCCATAGAATCTTTACCTTGTCTTCAATTAAATACGACATAGAATACTGAGAGTTGATGATAGGTCCACAACATACAAAATCTACTATACAAATGTATTATACAACCAAATGTCCTATACACATCCTACCTTTCGCTGCAACAAACAAACGTTAGAAAAATATTAAAACTAAAATAGTCCTTACCCCCCTTTCAATTCCTAAATCACAACAGCCTATAACAAAACATTTTTTTATCTTCGGCAACAGGTATCTTGATGCCTCTTGAAATTTTCTTACAATAAGCAAATAGAGCACTATTACATACAATTCCACAATTATATAACAACTCGGACCTGAAATGAATTTAATTATGAGTTACTCAAAAATAAACATCAAACAAACTCTATATTATACGTTCCGAACATAGCTTTACAAAATGCGATTAAAGACCTTCCGTCTACCTACATGTTTATAATTTCAAGTATAAAGACGTCTGCAGATAGCTATCACTATTCAGAGCTCAGAAAAACGACATAATGCGAGTGATCGTATTCTCTAATTTGCCCTTCTTCCTTTGTTCTTTCTCTCACACAATCCATCCTAGTTGATTTACTTGTGATTTTTTGCTAGCTCTGGTTCTTTATTCTTATCTTCGCCCCATTAACACTCATTGCCTCTCGCGCTTCCCTCTGTGCTGCCATCAGATCTTCCTAAACTGCATATATGTATTGGTCACACTCGACAGTGATTTTCCTAACTCTTTTATACCCCAATGAAGTATATGCATATGTATTCGAAACTCGTATTATAAAAGAAGATCAACCTATGAAGGCACACTATCGCCCTGCATCTCCTACAGACCCCTGTAATGTCTCTTTCATCTCCTCTCACTTTGTATAAATATTGTCAGAAAAACCGAAAAACGATTATATTACGGCTCCAAAACGCTTACATTTCCCATGCTCTATATCCCAGGACATATGGTGCCACTTTCGTCCTTTTTCGTATATCGCAGCTTGATCATTATCAATCCCCTTGCTGCATCCTCTAGCACATATATACTCACCCAAATCCGACTCTCGGGTGATTCTCACAATAATACTCACAGCCTGACTTCACACTGTTGTTCTACCTCACCTCTTCTCAAAATTATAACCGAACAGTATAGAGTATTTTCGACTCCTCTTTATGCATCTTGCACTTCCTTGTATAACCTAACACTTCTACTCGCAGAAATAATCCCAGTTCCTAGCTTTCTAACATTCCATGTATTTTTTTGGTATTTAAAGTATTTATTTTCTATTATCTTGCGTATTTTAATTTAAATATTTTTAAATTCAAAAATTACAAAAAAAATCGAAAACTATCCTAAATTGTGAACTCAGGAAAAATGAAAAATCAATAAAAACGCGCAAAAAATCCTAAAATCACCTGATAATATAAATTATTGAACAATTATCCTAAACCAAATAGAAATTCTAAAAAAAAATAATAACAAAAAATAAAGAAAAAATAGCATTTTTCCTCTATCTACCTTTTGCTGCGCGGCCAACAACTTGATTTTACTGAGCACACACATCATTGCCTACTTCTTTCTGACGCTTTCAATCTTGACATTCATTTATGACATCATCTACTTCATACACGAAACTATATCTTCATCATGTTCCTTTACTCACACTAAACCCATTAGTTCGTACACGTACATTTAATACTACATATATTGCTGCATTTACCTCTCTGAGCCCTTCGCGTCGCTCTATTATCACAATCAATTCCTCCCTCCAGACAATTCCGTACCTGCTGCACTTTACAACTCTCCTTGCGTCTTCTTAACTTGTTTGTTTCCCTAATAAAATGCCAACTTTAATCTAGCATACTTTCCCCTAATCGTAATGCTTGATTGATCCTCACTGCAATATCTAATGAATTCGAGTGAGTTGGTTCCTTTCCCTAACTCTAAACTTACTACACCAATTCACTATATTCAGGGCGCACACTAACACTAGAGTCCAAATTGAAATCAGCAAACAATTATACTCCAAATCCGCCACCTTACGAACATAACCTATACTTACGTCCAGAAATCAATTCCCTTCACACACGTAAATAACCCCAGCCACTAAGCGGTTCGGCAACTCTGCCCACTAAGTACTCCACTCCTGACTAACATCGTTTTCTACATATCACACCAACAAACCTCTATCTCATAATTTGCTACCATTGCACTTAATGATACCACACAACGCCTCTTTAATACATTTGAAAAAAGCTTCACCTAACATTTCGGGTCGCTTATATGGAGCCCAAAAATATCAAGTAGACAGCTTCTGCATATGATTTCTAATAACACATTAACATTTTTCTTCCATCTACTGTTCAATAAAATCATTTAGCATCCACAAATCATTCACTATATCCTCACACTATAGTCTTAATTATACGTTAGTCTAGTTCAAACACCAAAAATGTTAAACAAATCACAATTATGTTTGTTTCTTCTATCGAATTCATATACCTTGTCATATGTATACCGTCACTCTATCTCCACAGATCTATGAGCCCATAACACCCAAAGTTCACCATCAAACTCAAAATTAACCCGTTTCTTAACGAATGCCCTTTTAAAAAAACCATTTGTAAAAACCGACAGAGGGATCAGAGGCGCTGCTGAGGGTGACGATTGATTCTTTAGGAAGATGGAACTTGAGAAACTCGACAAGCTTATTGGTTTTATCCTTCACCTGCACTTTCTTTGCTTTCATGTTCCAATTGCTTACTCTTTGAAATGGCTTATTCCTGCGTTGTGTAGGCCTCGGGAGAGGAGTCGGAACAATCACAGGTCTAAGGTGTGCCGCCTGGCACCCTCTTTCATGTGGCTCAGTTCATACGACTCAGTGTTGCTTGTTCAGCGGAAAAATACGACAGTGTTTTGTCTCACCTTCTCCGATTCAGGCCCCCCAGCGCATCTACCCGTTCTCATGCCTCACTCGATTCACCCTTTAGAGTGCAGATATCGATACCTACACAGCCATGCTACCCTCAATTCAATCATCTCGGTAATTCACCCAGAGAAATATTTGTCCCTAGCATCCCATCTTCAGACTCACAATATCCACATCCTATTGATCTAACTTCACTACGATCCAACATCACACATCACACATTCAATTATCTACTCAACATGTAGCTATCATTCTAGAAAGAACACTAAACTAGCGTCCCAAACAAGCACAACACCCTCTCGTCATAAGATTGACTTAGACCTTCAGCAACCATTTGTTCCTTGTCGACTATTATGTAATTGTATGTATATCACATACTAAGTACATAAAATGTCATAAATGCACCGCATGTGTTTGTAATTCTTTCGAAATTTTCATTATGTGTATATGCATGTATCGTACTCTTGTCTATGTAATCTACTGAGAGTATCTGTTTGCTTCCAATTGCAAGCAGTACACCCTTGCGAGTTATCAAGCAACGAACTCCACACCCAAAATACACAACAATCCAACAAATAACACACGAAATCCATTGCTCAGAGTCATAATGTCAAACCTCTAAAGATATGCACTACGAGACGTCATGTTATTAGTCACCACAAACATCCCAACTAAATAAACTATAACATTCATCCCTTCTACCTGACAACTATCTTAAACAAATCATATATCTTAGTGCATGGACATTAGGCAGTGCAGAGAAGGAGCATTGCTCTGAACAATTCGACAGCACAATAAACCAATAAACGAGCAAATACTAACAACCAAGATGGTCTTACACGCGCGTTAATCGCATATATTTGGACCGGAAGCATTTAAAGCATACATAACAGCAGACATCTCAGATGCACCACAAAAAACATCAGATAATACAGCCTATCACATGGACTCTTACCCCCGCTCACATTAATATATTTTGAATACCTTTCTATGATTGAGAAGTACCTCGTTAGTCATTACTCTGTACTCTGATTCTCACTTTCACACTTAAATCAAATTTTTAATGACACGATGTCTACCTATTGTAACTGAAACAACTTTCAAAACTCTTCTTCAGACTATCTTTTACGACCTACATCTTCTTCTAACTTATTTAAAACGCATCTTATCTGTATACCCACCCCTCATCATTTCGCTCCATGATGTCCAGCGGTATATAAATCACCTCACAAACGCTTGTTTCTAGAAATGACTATATCCGACTCAGTTCTCATACAACCCCTAGAGCGTTTTATAAAATACTTACAATTTTTACTGTACCAAGACAGAATGCGTTATCTATAGGTATCAAATGTACCATCGAAAATACCTCTTTAAAAACAATACAACTTTTACTCTAATTTCTATTAATTCCAAAACAATTGATTAACACTTATATATTCTTATACTACTTATCCCTTATTATTGTGTATCAGTTTACGATTTGTTATGAAGGAGTAAATTTATTCTTTCTTAAGTATTCGACTAGATAACTTGTGGTACTTATTTAGAGCTATAAAGTCACAACACACAAGACACAAATCAAAAGCGTATTGTCTCTCTGTACTCATCAATGACAAATACAATTGACTATCCAACAATTTGAATCATTGTAAGTCGTCTTACAAGACACAAATGCTATAACACTACCTTTCCAACTTTACAAATATCCTTATTATAAGAAAGATGTAACTACAATTAAAATATCCTTTTGCTTACTCTCACTGAGGTCAACACAGGAGCATCAATTCTTTTCCTGTGACCATCATATGCCAGCGTGTCTTATATAATTCTCGAAAAGCAACGCTACCAGGAATCTCGATCTAACTTTATAAAACTTATATTAGTCCCTGTTAATTCCACTTGCTACGCAATATTTATTAATTTAGCTCTGCAGAAAATTTCCTGCCGCCACTCTAAGTCAGTACCCTAATTTATACGCCATAATGTTGTAATATTTTATATGATTTAATTTACGACTTATGCTCTGAAAGAGATTTAATGCTCATTTAAAATTATTCCCGTTAGTTGCCTCATATTTATCTGGTCTCACTTTACCCATCTCACTACACACCCTAAATCTATCATGTTAATTCTTCTTATCTTAATCCATCTAACTAACAGTTTATTGACTGGAGAAACGCAATCTGTGTCCAACAATTATATTTCGTCTTTGTCGCACTGAAGTTGATTTATACGATTGATGTTGCTCAACATCTTCTTAGACATAAATATAGGTAGAAAAATCAAACTAAAGAATTTCTGCATAGGGTCCTGTGAAAAAGGTCCATATTCCTATTATTGGATTTATATGACCATATGCTTCAATCCAAATATTTTTTCAAAAATCCTTCTCTCCACATTTCCTTAAAACCAAATATTAATAAGGCATTATTTTAAACAATTGGATTAAAAGAATTAATATTAATTTTTCAGTTAAATTCAACAGTGACATTTATAAAAACTGTTGACAAGAAGCATCAACGGCGCCTAGGATAAAATCACAATACGGTAACGACGCCCCTGAATGCAAAGGCAAGTAGTCGAGATGCGGAGTCGGTCGACGACGCTCGATCGTGATTTGGTCTGTGTGGCCTCCCGCGTTAATTATTCTCCGCATCAAATGCATTTGAACGACAAAAGCAATTGGTAACCCAGACTAGACATAAGGGAAGGAGTAAATGGCACAATACTAGTACACAACCCAGTAAACAACTCCTAAAACTTAATAGATTCGCCAGCAAGGGGCGGACATTTCGGGTATTACTTGCTGTTGGAGGGTGCAAAATTGACTGCTTTTGAGTGAAAAAGAAAAAAAATGCATAACAATCACTCCTATGATCTTAGCATAGACTCCTCAATAGTTTTGCAGATCAATAACATTACCATCTTTAAATTGTCTATTATTAAAACAAGAAGTAGATTAGCCGCTCAAAAATTCTTCTCTCGTTCAACGTAAATCTCTACTTCATGCTACGAGCTTGCAGTATACTTCCCGATGATTAGCACGAACGAACTATGTACTCACATTGTCGTATTGTTAACGTCTCCCTGAAGATATAACAACTCCTATTCAAGTCACTAATTACAAACATCCAAAAGCTACTTAACTTTAAGCGCAGCAAGAGATCGTTCCCGTAACTTGAGTTCATACGTTCTCTTCGTCCAACTGCGGTACTCTGCATACTTATGCGAAGGGATGACAGCTCTCGTGTATCTTCTGAGAGTGGCCTTGTCCATTACGAATGGAGACGGCAATATTCAGTGAGGGGCACTTATGGACAGTTCGTTATCGAAGAGGAGCGTTGTAACTAATACAGTAAGTACATTAGCAGACACTTGACCTTTCTTCATTTCCACAGTCTGCTCTTAAATGCCATGTCAGCAAAGTAAATATAGCAAGCGGAAACAATCATTCCCAGATTCGTAATACTCGTAGCCTTCCAAATACCTCAACGTGTTCGTCGAGTCCAATTAAAAGGGACTAAGCGTGAAACTATATATGTAGAGAAAAAGCTACAATGCACTACCGTCAAAAGCACTTGAGGTATTGGAGTCTTAAACTGAGCGTTGATAAGACTAAAAACTTCTCGCGTAATTCTAATAACCTAAGTTGATCCTGAACATGACAGCGACAACAACACAACATCCCGTGCTGACCATAGGCTGCGAGAAGCAACAACAAACGAAAACCCTCCCGAACCAAAACATCAAATCATCCACGCTGGACGCTCACACAAAATTCAACGAAACTCACTAATTACTCCTAACCTTAAGCGCTTCTTAACCACCAAAACTAATAACATCTCCGCTAAAACCGCCCAAGGAACAAACACTTCCCAGTGACGACATCGAAACGCATCACAAACCAACCCCTGCTGTCTAGAGCGTTCTCACTATAGAGCAAATTCCGCCTAAGTGCAGACGACAACATCAACGAAAGAAAATGACACAACTCAACACCAAAAGCCTCAGAAGACGCAACCGAAACGAAAAAATAGCCGAGCTAAAAAAAGGATAAGAGAATTATGCAAATCGTAGGAGCCGATATGTGATTTGCCACAAAAGCGTAAGAGCACTCAGGAGAAAACAACAGAACCATAGAGAAATATGAAGAGAAAAGCACAGAACAAAAAAATAGATAAATGTGACAAAAGAAATAGCGACTTAAATGACAGAGTTGAAAAGGAGTATAAGGACGAAGACCGAACCAGAACCATAAAGAAAACATGCTTTCATCCCATAACCCATCAAGCAAGGCCGTCGGACGTAAACATACTCTATATCAACCCTTAATATTCGAACTTACACGTTCCATGTTATATAAACATCTCAGATAAATTAAATTATACAATAAAAACGCAAATCGTTGCTAGAAATAGAGATACTTGTAAAGACAGCCATAACAATTCAACCATAAGCATTTTCGTTATTAATTGTCTCTTCCTTTGTTAAAAACATAACACATGACAAGGAAAGGGGAGCGAAGCTGACAAATGCTTAATGAAATGGTAGCCAAAACACACACTCGCTACATCCCAAGAAGAGTTGCCTACATACAGTAAAATAACCAACATGTGCATCCAGTGCCATTCTTGCGTTAGTTCGAAAATTCTAAGATACGACCGAAAAAAAAAGCGTAGCACGCCAACCGCTGATAATTGTAAAAATCATAACGACATAGCTTTGTTTATTTACACCATGTTATCAGAAAATGATTGTATTCGTCGTAGTGGCGTCCCTGTGATGAGGCTTCAAATACATACCAGTACCCGATTCACTATCAAATAAGTACAACACGCTCTTACACGGCCGCTCCCCAAAAAATATTCTTACGTACCATTAAAGGAACCGAGTTCCAATATGTGGACGCATGATATGTCCTTGAAGGATAATACTAATATAACAATTTTTACAACACTCCAAATGCTTTTCTAACCACAACAAATCACCATTCCTTGATCGTTACACTGTACGATTTTACACACCTCTGACTTCCACAAAGTAAATTCCTGCCAGCGCTACTTATGATAAAATTTAGGCGTTGAGCAATCCCGTTAAGCCGTAATCAATAGGCATGCTACGCGCACCTACCATCCTCAAACCTCTTAATAGAGCATCGGTCATATCTACCCACAGCAACCCACTCACGACCATCTCGCAGGAACACCATCTTTTCTCTCGCGAGCACAAGCGCACTATCACTGGACCACTATCCAAATTCCAACTTAGCTGAAGCGAGGCTATTCTAAGTTACCAATCCAACACAAATGATTTACGGCACATGCAATATATCGCTTGCAAATAGCCAATTCGCAATTCGTATCCCCAAATGATTACAATATCATGAGAAGGCTATGAATTTTAAATGGGGCCAATCCTTATAAGTTTCGTCATTTGGCGCTGATGGTCTTTACATTCTTGTTCCTTCATAAAGTTTCTATTTTACTCGTCATCTCTCTACAGCCACATTCTTCATCATATCCTCGCCGCTCTTCTATATAGCGTCCTCGGACACGATACTGCGTAAAATAAAGCGATATGAACGTACCCTGTAAAATATATTCCCTTTGAATGACTGTACATTATCAACATAGCGCATATAACTACTAGCCATCATTTCTTTCTGTGAAATGAGCGTGATGCCCAATTCTCCATCATAATTTTCTCTCTAGCTCAATTCACTCCATAACGCACAAACATATTATGCTCCTCATAAATTGAATTTTTCCACAATTGTTTAGCTTTTAAGAATATCTAAGAAAAGAACACAGAAAGTGAAGAAGAGCACTTATGCCTATAACTATCAACTCACCACCCCACCATTCTATTGTATAGTTACAAATGTAATGATCAATCATTATGATGAAACTATAAAACGATGTTACTCAACGTATCTAACAGCATTCAGAAAGTCCTCACAATAGCACCTAACCTTTGAACCACATAGAGACAATCCTAAACAAAAAATCAGGACTTTTTTGACCAAGGATAATAACTATTTCTAAAAAAAATGTATCTTACTCTCATTAATACTTCTCTATTATAAAGCTCCACTCTCGATGTAGAAAAATAATAAATTGAAAGACTCCACAGGCTGAAAAGTGACCGACAGTTTTCTTCTTATATTACTTATCCCTTCTAATTTAGTCTGGATGATGCGTCATGACTGCATGTTAACTCGCATTTTTCTCTTTCCCCCTCACCAATATTACGCAAAAGACATTCCGCTCCACTTTTCTTAAACTTTATATCTGCTACTTACATTCCTTTCAGGTGTAATCGTCAATAATTATATACCATATGAGCTTCTAAGTATCTTTTCTTCCAACATTTTCCCACTCAATATGCGTTCCACACACACCACCATTGCACATTAAACAATTATTAACATCAACAATCCGAAAATCTTCATTACTTCTCTTCTTTTACCTACACTACTATATTTCTACTTTTGACTAACATGTTTGTATTTAAATTTCCTCTATTATTTTGATCATACACAAAAGGGCAACATTAATTTTCTAACTCTTATCATTCCATTCTAAAATCATCTTTCATAATATTTTTATATACTAACTACAAGCTAAGCCTACAACGACCGTACAACTTATGTGCATAATTCATTCACTCCACTTCACTTTCGTTCATCAGCCCAATCCTCTAACAATATTTCAGAGATACATCAAGTGTCTTATTCAAAACATTTAATTACACACCTCATTCGTCTAATTATATTTCGTGTTTATTGAATACTAAACTCTTCTCACAAAATTTATCAAATTGTTAAAATACTACCTTAATCCTTCTAATAATTCTATAAATTTTCAGGGCTGTCTTGCGCTTTCTTTTGAGAGAAACTCTGTGCGAGGGTAAGCTTCTTCCTTTAGCTCAATATATACATATAATATCAAAAACTATTATAAAAAGTCCACAAAATGAATGTATACTCCAAATCGATATAACTCAGTTAGTCTTTTCCCTCACACAAAAAACGTTATGTAATTCACCTAGTTTTAATCTTATTTGATACAAATCACATTAACTAATCTTATTTGCTGTTCCATTTCTTCATCTTCTCTACAATAGACTATAACTTAAACACAATGATTCCAAAGGATATAATACGAGACCACCTGGAGTTGAGCTTCATGCTCCTGCGTGACACTATCATTAATACCAAGTATCACGATAATATAGCGAGCACTATGTTGAGAGAAAATCCATTTTGAAGTATCGCTTCTTTAGCGCCAAAAACCGTCAATGTAGAAACCATCGCCAACTTGCCAACATCAAACGTAAACATATAGCCCGAAACTCTGCAAAACTATGGTATCTGTCTTACCACTCTCTCAAAAAACGAGCAGAGTTTACCTCATAGCCACCTACTCCCGTTCTCTCTCGAAATGACTTGGGAACACCCGCAAAAAAATATGTCACTCTAGTATGTAATTCGTTGCAAATAAGATGGGCAACAAAGTAGCCTTTCAACCTAAGTGCTTGCCCAATTTCCGATTTTCCCACAAAATTATTTTGAGTTGACATATAGGAGTCAGAGGAAAGAGATTGGTCAACTACAGTCCACAGTGTTAAAGAGCCCAAAAAAACTATCATACAATCAAAGCTGCAACAAAGCAAGTGCCAAAGTGCAGAATATAGGCATTGATCACACAACACTACTTTCACAAACCAAAATGTGACTATCAGGTGCCATGTAAGCGTACAGTTAGGAAAAGGATACCTCGAACATATGTCTAAGCTAAAATCGAAACCAAACTGCAGCTCGAGAGATTCTAGCTTTACGAACGCACCGCGACGACTGTCCTCCTGGCTCCCTAACCTACTATGGCATCGCGAAGATACCAAGAAGCATACCTCCACATCACCGCATCCTAAATTGAAAACGTCGTAAGTTGAATCCCATCAAAGTATAAACCACCAAGCCCCCTCTTCTCATCAAATAATCCTCGTCGGGAATTCAAAGTCTTCTGGCTCATGCTTTCCAGGTTGAATTCCAGAAATCAGGAACAATGCTCCCTTGATGGCCTTTTGATACATACTTGAGATTCAAATCGAAAGCATAACACCCATCTTGATAGCCCCACTCATACATGTTTTTCCAAGATCTTCAATGATCACTTTGAACGGAGTGACTGTATGGTAAGAAAATAATGCCCAGCTTTTTCGCCCAAACCAGCAGCAAAGCTTCTCCGTTTGAATACCTCTCTCGATTGGAAAAACTTTACTCAATAATATATGCCATTTTCCTTCCCGTTGCTTCTTGAGCAAGCATCGCTCAGCAGCCGTTTGAGTGACAGTAAGTAGAGCCGTATGGTAACCGGAACTGGGTAAGGAACTGGAGTTGAGAGGTTACCCTTCACTTTGTCAAAAAGCCTGTTACATTCATCGTCCAGTCTTTGGTTCATCCTTCCTAGCTTGTGAAAGTGGCTTCACACATCATAGTGAGTTGAGATGAAACCTGTGATGTACTTGAAGCGCCCCAAAAATCCTCGAATTCTTTCGTTGAAGGTGTTGAGGACACTTATGGCTTTTGATTTTTTGAAAGGGTCGATTTCGATGCCTCGGCTGCTAATGACCATACCCAAGAAGCTTCCCAGAATAACTGCGAATCACACTTTTGTGGATGACCCATCTTGTATTGCAGCCTCTCAAAGAACTTTATTAGACGGCGGTGTATTCTGTCGTTCCTTGCTTTTACTACTCATATCATCAACGTATACTTCCACTTCCTTAATGCATCATTCATGCAGTAAGGTAGTGCAGCGCTTGATAGGTGCTCCGCGTTTTCAAGCGAATGGATTACTGTGTACAATATGTTCCCATGATAGTGATTAAGTGTTCTCCAGTCCTTTTCAGCCATCTTGACCTTGTTTAACCCCTGCATAACATCCATAAGGATAACAGAGCGTGTTTGCGTGTTATCCACCAGGATTCTATGTGTGGTAAAAGGGTAATCATCCTTTGGGCTTCTTTTTGAGTCGCGGAAATCAACACACATTCAGACCTCTTCGATCTTTCTTCATGACTGGGACTATATTGCAATCCATTCTGGGTAATGCCACTTCTTTAATAAACCTTGCCTCAACTCTTGATCACTCTTCTTCCATCTGGCCTATATCAGTTTCATTCTCCTTATTTCTGCTATACCAGGCTTTTGCACCCTGCAATCATGGTATGGTATGTTCAGCAATCTCTGATCTCCTGGCAT
>SNQN01003303.1:0-50605 GCA_008642245.1 Bassia scoparia | reverse complement strand
ACCCGAGTGTGGAATTAACCGATAATTGTTTGGAAGTGTTGCTGGGTTAGGTAGGAAGGGAATAGGGGCGATTTCAAGTAGAGTAAGAGAGGAGCATGGACAATAATTATTTATTTTTTCCAACAATATTTTCACTTGTTTACAAGTATTGGCGATTCACAAGATGTCTTCGTACTTTTCATAGTGTATCACCGTCCATATGCCACCAGTCCATATATACATAACCTAGTGAAGTAGTGATGTGGCCATTCCAGAGTTTCCCCCGTGACAAATATTTTTTTAGGATAACCTCTCTACTTTAGTTCATAAACTTAGCCATAGTTTTCCCTCTTTAAAAGTGGTTTATATGAAATCAGAGAGAAACACTTCACAGTCAAATGTACCCATCATATAATCAGACCAAGCACAATCTGATTCTCATCCTCAGGAATACCTACCGGAACATATCAAACCACCAACATAGGGAATCAGATTTTCTACAAGGAGGCAAATGTTGACAGTTGCTAATGAAAAGTTTTAGATTATGTAAAAGGGCCTTTTTTGCTTGTGAGAACAGCAATAAAGAAATGAAATTAATATGAAAAATTTCATCAGTAAACTAAAACCGGGCATAGTTTCGCAACGACTACAGAGCAGAATCAATAAAAATCAGATATCAAGCAGGAACATTTAATCAAACACTCGAAAAGTATCTAGTTAGCCTTATTTTAGTAGAGTAGTTCATACTTCAATGTTCTCTAAAATAGTTGTATATTTTTTCACATATCTAAAATAACATTGAGGTACTATTATTAATTTTAATCCGGATTAAGAGAGACAATTAGTTAGCTTTCTTCAGCTCTGCAAGAGCTGAAAGCTGTGTATTGCCTATTGGTCAATGTTTGGGAAGCATTTTGGATCTTGGCTCATATTGCTCAATTCTTTTGTTTCCCGCATGTAGACTCTCAAGTACTTGTATTACTGAGTGTCAAAGAAGTATTTGACAATTTGTTCTCCTTGTTTCCAGCATACTGAAATCGAAACTTCAGTACAATGGAAGTTGAAACCTCTACTGCAAAGGCATGTGAACATCCTCTTCTAACACGTGGAGGGCATGGCTATTTCACTCACCCAAAGAAGTAATATAGTGAGGAGCTTTTGAGAATATCTTCCCTAGCAAGGTTATGCGGTATAGAAGATACTTCTTATCGTCTGCATCAATAACTATAATTGTGTGGATATTTCTATTTTCACCTATAGCTTATTTTTTTTTTTTAGAAAATCCTGTGAACTGCTTGTATCTTGTACATCAACAACATTATTAACGTCTATACTTCCCCTCCTCACTCTCCCACCACCAAACAATTTACATACTATGACCATGACTACGATATCATGAGTCCCAATGTTCTCGAGACCTAGCAATAATGACACCTACAAGCAAACCCCGAAAATCGTATGTCCGACGATCTACTAATCATGGCATCTCTACATACATTTGTATATGTCAACGGACACCCTAAAGCAATTTCTATAGAAATGCTTTTACATAACCCTAAATATCTCAGCTCTCTTACCATATGAGCCCATTGATCGAACAGGAAAGACATTTTTTATAATTAGTCGCCGCAAGCGTAACATCATCTACAGTCCACTCTTTAATTTTACAAACTTGACTGTCCCTCTTGTCCATTTCAGTCTGATGGGAGGATCATGTCTAATGTACATCTGGACATCTCACCCCCTCTAGAGGATAAATTTAGAGAACTGTCATATCAGTACTATGCATGGTTGGTCTACACATTTGACTCTTCTTCTCGCCCCTTATACGGAGTTCCATCTAATCCTTCCTCATTATTCATCAGTACACGCCATAACCATTCAAATGTGTCAGAATCACCAACCACCTGTGGGTCCTTTCTGATTCATGTTGTAATAAATTAAGGAGTAGTAATACGACGTTCTATCCTTGCCTTACTCTCGTACTCTCCGACTCCACGATATACTCTCTTTCAGAATCCATGTTGCTCCGTCTCGTCACTGCTACTTCATTCATAGCTCCAAAATCTAGACCATTGAGAAAAATGACTGACTTTAATAATTAAATGATATCTGAGATGCCTGTAATCAATTACACTTGATCTCAATGCAATCCTAAAACACGGAATGGCTATCCTCTGTCCAGAGTTTACCTACGACTAGTAGAAGAATTGACCAGATCAAGCTGGTCAGAACTATATTGTGTTCAAGCAATCTGAGTTTAATAAGTGTATTGGTATAATCTCATCATAAATAGGGTGAGATCGTTAAACACGCTGTAAAGCATAAGGTCTGCTATGAACTTTCGTTCGCCGATTTGTAGCCGGATTTTATCCCCACACTGCAGAGCAAAACTGCTGGCGTTTGGAATGCCTAGAGCATAGCTACTTCCTCTACATGAACTCATACCCTACTCGCACGAACTCATGCTTTAATTTTTAATAATTGAAATTGGAGACTCAAAACGCTCTGCTTTATAGGTAATGTTCATGGGAAAGAGAGACAATTGTGGTCAAATGTTGAAGTTATCAGACCAGTCTGGGGTTTTGACAGAATTCTAAACTAGCTTCAATGATAACAAACCAAAAACAGCACAGATCGTTGGACAGACTATGAGATTAGAAACGTATCAAATCCCGTAACCCCTTTGTGTCACAGCACCACAAGAGAGTATGACTGGAAAGTATTATTTTGTACACAAAATGAAACGACCATCTAATCAGAATGGTTTCCAAGTCATTAACTAGCTTATCACCATCCACAGCTATTCCCAGTGGCATACTTGCTAATTGTTCACATGAAAAAATTCTTATCCAACCAAGAAAAGCATCTGAAATAATGGAAGAAACATTTATATTTAAAACGAATGAGCGCGTAGTCGACATAGAAGAACGACAAAATAAACATCAATTAAATGATATCCCTATCTTGCAAGTGACCTGGCGGTTAAAACGACATTATCAATACCCCAACAATCCATCTTACGGTTGCCCTTGCAATGACCGCACACCCATCCTAGCATGTAAAAAGCTATTTTCCTTCCGTACATATCACTTCTATCCCAACCCTACCATCGTACGTGAAGTCACACACCTCTATCTGCCTTTGACAAAAATACCCGAATCAAGCTCCTGTTTCCAATCAGTGAAGGAAACTTGTTTGTGTAAACAATAGTATCCGATATCAGAAGTTCAGCTGTGTGTGCAGGAGTTACAGACATATATAGCACTTATACATTGAACTAATGTACTAAGCTTAAACCAACGTCTCGGTATATAGACCTAGATGAAATGTAAGTCAAAACACACATGAGCTAACCAAATAACAAGCTTGCAATCGAAAATCCATATATTCGATTATCAACTTTCAACATTATATACTGCATTTAACGCTCTCATTCATACATTCTACAGATCACACCTCCTCGCCATTCCCATTGTCCGTTCTCCTTATTGATTACATACTCATACCATATCATGCATTTCATAAAATTCTTCACTGCAGGACTTGCTCATCCTAACCTTCGATAAGATTCTGACTGCTCTGTTTTAATGAGAACTCATTTCAAGCTTCATTCAAACTACGATAAATTATTGCACCCCTTCAGTATAGTTCCCGCGTAAAAAAGAAGTAGCAATTGTTTTATGTACAATCTTCCTGACTATTCGAAGAGACTACGGAATGTCCTAAGCTCTTCACCCCTCACATAATCTGCCAAAAAATGTGTTCCGTTTTAAAACTTATTGATTAACTTTCCACAGTCGCTTTGTAGTGGTTTGTTATTTTTACTTTAAATCTTAAATATACTTCGAGTTGTTAGGTCCAGTAATCTACCTAAAGACTTACTAACTGATATCCGAGAAGTGATGAACTGATAGCTAATCCTAATACAGGGACTAGTTAAAAGATCGCATACTTACCAGCCCCAACTAATCTTAAACTAACGCAAGAACTCACACCGAGACCTTTATAGGATCACCTCCACTCCACCTCCCGCCCTGCGCTCAAGCTTACCGCACACACACGCACCTTTTCTGATATCTTAAATACATCTACCCTCTTATCTAGTCACGTATTTTCTGGACTCCGCCTCGCCATTTCGAATAACCCACTCTGTAACCAATTCCTCTGTGATATATTTCTGATTCGTATACTTCTCGCATCTCTTCGACGTCCATCCTTTCTGCATCTCTTACCCACCTCCCTATTGTGATTACTCCCTCAAAACACCACAAAAATCCACTCACTCCTAATAGTCGCCACACAATCCAAGCAATTCTTCTGATTTTAAAAGTGGTTTATATGAAATCAGGAGAGAAACACTTCACAGTCAAATGTGACCCATCGATATAAATCAGACCAAGCATCAATCTGATTCTCATCCTCAGGAATACCTACYGGAACATAATCAGACAACCACCAACTATAGGGAAGTCAGGATAGTTTCTACAAGGAGGCAAATGTTGACAGTTGCTAATGAAAAGTTTTAGATTATGTAAAAGGGCCTTTTTTGCTTGTGAGAACAAGCAATAAAGAAATGGWTGAAATTAATATGAAMATTTCATCAGTAAACTAAAACCCGGGGCATAGTTTCGCAACGACTACAGAGCAGAATCAAATAAAAATCAGATATCAAGCAGGAACATTTAATCAAACACTCGAAAAGTATCTAGTTAGCCTTGATTTTTAGTAGAGTAGTTCATACTTCAATTGTGTTCTCTAAAATAGTTGTATATTTTTTCACATATCTAAAATAACATTGAGGTACTATTATTAATTTTAATCCGTGATTAAGAGGAGACAATTAGTTAGCTTTCTTCAGCTCTGCAAGAGCTGAAAGCTGTGGTATTTGCCTATTTGGTCAATGTTTGGGAAGCATTTTTGGATCTTGGCTCATATTGCTCCAATTCTTTTGTTTCCCTGCATGTAGACTCTCAAGTACTTGTATTAACTGAGTGTCAAAGAAGTATTTGACAATTTGTTTCTCCTTGTTTCCAGCATACTGAAATCGAAACTTCAGGTACAATGGAAGTTGAAACCTCTACTGCAAAGGCATGTGAACATCCTCTTCTAACACGTGGAAGGGCATGGGCTATTTCACTCACCCAAAGAAGTAATATAAGTGAGGAGCTTTTGAGAATATGCTTCCCTAGCAAGGTTGATGCGGTAGAAGATAGTCTTCTTTATCGGTTCGTCATCAATAACTATAATTGTGTGTTGTATATTTCTATTTGTCACCTATATGCTTGATTTTTTTTTTTTTTGAGAATATCCTGTTGAACTGCTTGTAGTCTTGTACATCAACACACATTTTTGTATCTCCACTCACACAACAATTATTACCGACTCAGACATGGAGGGTCCAGAAGTGAATTATCCTTTACTTATACTGGTGCTCTTAATGATGTATATCACCGGAAGCGGTTCTATAGTTGTCAACCCTAAATCTCAGCTTGTAATACAAAAGGGAAAGATAATTTTTTTATTTTGCTGTGTTAGTTACTGACTTAATATGTACCGATGGTTAATGCTTGTCTGCATCTTTGAAATATGAATTGCTGATGGTTAAGTTCATTAAATGGATACTACTTTTGGGTGACTTTTATAAATGTGAAGAGTGGATGAGGTCATCTGGTACTGCTTCTGTCTGACTCTCAGATTTTTGTCAATTATGTTGTGTCGTCTTTTGTCCATCTAGCCATGAAAAAAACTGCTTTGAATTAAATTAAATGATATCCTGAGAGTGCCTGTAATCAATTACACTTGATCTCAACATCCACGGTGTAGTTTACTAAGATCATGAATAGGTGGTAGTAACTATTATTGTTGTCAAGAGTGAGTTTTATATGGAGTTATTCATCATGAAATAGGAGAACACTTGAAGTTAGAGTTTGTGTCGATTTGATTTAACACCTGCTGCAGAGCAAAACTTGCTGTTGTCTGTTTTTGGGTATTTGACAAGGACCGGTACATTGATACTTCAGTGACACTGGCCGGAACTCATGCTTTAATTTTTTAATAAATTGGAAATTGGAGACTCAAATCTGCTTCTGCTTTATAGGTCTAATGTTCATGGGAAAGGGATGAATAGATTTTGGTCAAATGTTGAAGGTTATCATGGACCAGTGCTGGTGTTAGTATCTGCTACTTCAGGCGAATCCAGTGAGAGCAGCAGGAGATGGATCATCGGGGCACTCACACAAGAGGGTTTTGAAAATAAAGACGCATTCTACGGAAGTGGGGGTTGTTTATATTCTATTTTCCCAGTCTTCCACAGCTTTTCAGCATCTGGTATGTGAACATGAAAGAAATTCTATCACAAGAACATGAAAGAAGTATTTGAATTTGAAAACAATTYGTATTGACAGGAAYGGACAAAAACTACCTTTAYAGTCACTTGCATCCTGCTGTTAGAGGATATGATCCACACCCAAAGCCTGTTGGTGTTGCATTTGGCGGAACTTTGGGGCATGAAAGAATTTTTCTTGAAGACGACTTTTCAAAGATTACTGTACGGCACCATGCTGTTGACAAAACATACCAACACGGCTCTCTGTTTCCTAATCAGGTGAAGGGGGTTGAACTTTTGTTTGTTGGTAAACAATTAGTATCCTGATATCAGTGAAGTATCTGACGTGTGTGTGTGCGTTACTAGATTATAGATAAATTTCATGTGAACTAATTAGAACGTGTGCCATAACCTATTGAAGTTGCAACACAGATGTAGGCTAAAATAACAGTGCAATCAATCATATATGATAACTTTATTAAAGTGTGATCAACCACAGATAACCTCCTTGAGTCCTCGTATGTTGTATGATACATTGATACCGATATGTGATTGTTGAGTTCTTGATTTCTTTCTGCAGGGTTATCTTCCTACTGAAGCATCAGTGTTGGACGTAGAAATATGGGGTTTGGGCGGTAAGAAAGCAAAGGAAGTACAAATCTCATATCAAAGAAGAGAGGAGCTTTTCACTGAACAAAGACGCAAGGTAAGATTTTCATTATATTGAAGTTGCTTTGTAGTGTTTGTGTATTTTGTAAATGTAGAATACTGAGGTTTGGTGTGGTTTCAGATCGACCTGAAAACTTTTACTAACTGGGAAGATTCACCAGAGAAGATGATGATGGACATGATGTCTAATCCTAATACAGTGCGACGTGAAGATCGGTAAATTTAAATTTGAATATCAAATCAGATGTATGTTCTGTATAGGAGGCCAGGGCGTCTGTGGGCTGCAAAACGAGGTTCTGGATTTAATCAGATTTTGCCTCTTCAWTTTACGTAACCGCTCTTCAATATATGTAACCAATTTGTGATGATTGTTCTGATTTTCTTCTGCATCGCTGTTGGGGTTCCTTCTTCCTTCTTTCCCCCCCTCCCTTTTGTGTATAATCATTACGACAATTGACTGAATAGTTGTCGATCCAAGAGTGTTGTAGAATGAAATAATGTAAGGTGGTTAAGATACACTTGGTAGTTGTAAATCTTTTAACACGTACTTCAATCAAGCAATACATGTGTAGTGAAAGCAATTCTGTACATGTTCTCTTGTAGTTAATATTTTTGCGCCTTTGCAAGTCGCGATAGTAGCTGATGTGCGGCCCCAATTAATGTGGCGTCTGGAATTTCAAATTCCTGATTCATGACCCTTGTATGATGGTATATTGGTACGAGTGTATCATACCTTCATGTGAATTTAGCGTCTAAGAAGATGATAACAATTCCTTAAATTTTGTCATCTTGAGCACAATCATCGTTACTCTTGACCTGGAGTCTTTAGTTAAGGAGGTAGCAAAGAATTACACTGTACTAATGTTCCACATTAGCTATTCAATCGACTGCTCTAAACGTATCTGATATCGGAATACATAGCTCTTCGCATACAAACAAAGCAACGCGATATCATAAAAAATAGAATTACAAAAACCGGAACAAAATACAATGCGTATACTTCATTTCTTATGAAGTGTGATATTTCCCAATTTTTTATTTTTATTTTTAAAAATTCTCGTTGTCCTTCAATAATTAACTCCTCGAACAACCCTTWTTCGCATTCATCTCTCTTCAGTGAATCTCAGTATCAATTCAAGTAATTAGATAGTAATATAAAAGGTTCTAAAGCCAAACTTAAATCACTCTTTCAATGCATACAGAATGTAAAGGCATAATCCTGTATATTAGAACGACAGTCACGATACTATGGTGAAGAAAACTTGAAATCCTCATGAAGTCATGAGTCAGATGTTTGTAAGAGAAAAAAAGCTTGCTTCATTATAAGCTTAAATCGTTCATAGTAAGCAAACAAAGAAATAAAGACCATTCGAGAAAGAATATATAGCCATCTGCATAAAAGTAAAGGGGAAAATGAATTACAAGAGTGTCGTGCCAAATCAACTATGAAATGGGCAGACTTTGAAATTTTCTCAAAAAATAGACATCTYGAAGGAGCTGCTTCATGCATTCAAGCAAATTTCCTTGTTGCTATGCAATGTTGTCAAATTCATCTTTCCTTGGCTGAAACACAATTGAAAACAAGCATCAGATAACAGGTAGCTGGGCTAAAGTTAAAAATTAAACGGTCACTTMACTAATTCAATGAATCATCCCTACTGATTTAGCTCGCCCTACTTGGGTATATATTGTTGTGTATTACTCCCTCGATTAGAGAATTTAAGCTAAGTTGGAGTAAGACTGAGTAGTGAGTACTGAAATGTTGTTTTGGTACACGAAAGGGGGCAAACAATGATGTAGCAAATTTCATGAGTGTTTAAAATAGCTTGGGTCTATCATTATAGAACAAGATATGACTTACAGGATTAATTCGGGTTACTTAAATGAAAAGCGGCCATGAAGTGTTGTTTGACTAAAATACCCCTTTGAAATTGAAGAGGAAATTCTACAAGACTGTCATGTGTTGCTCTATGGTACCAGATGCTGAGCTACTAAGAAGAATATTTAAAAGGTGGAGGTCACAGATATGTGTATGTTAGATGGATGTGCATGAACACCATAAAGGATAGAGACAGAAATGAAGTTATCATCAAGAAAGTTGGGTTGCATGCATTGTAGACAAACTAAGTGAGGATAGAGACAGAAATGAAGTTATCATCAAGAAAGTTGGGTTGCATGCATTGTAGACAAACTAAGTGAAAATTGTAAGTAAAAACCACAAGACCCGCAAATACGAAAAGTGGAAGAATTGGATCATGGTGAGCTTAGGGCTATGTTTGGATAACAATGGATGGGAGAAAGTCATGGGAGGGAGAAAGGAGGAAGGGAAGGGAAGAGAAAGGAAGGGGGAAAGTGTGGTCCATTTTCCCTCCAAATCTCTCCAAATTTGGAGGGATTAAGCTTATTAAAGAGGGAGGGAAAATGGATCCCTCCTTCTCCCTCCCCTTCCCTCCTTCAAATCTTTATCCAAACAAAGGAAATTGTCCCCCTCCCTTTCTCTCCCCTTCCTTTCCTTCCATTTCTTGTTATCCAAACAAAGGGTAAATGAGATTGAGGGAGACCGAAATGACTTGGTTGGAAGAAGCTAGGAAGGATATGAAGCAAATGAATTTGCATGAGAATGAGGTCTTTGATTGTAGGCTTTGTAGCCTCGTATGGGATGGAGGAGGATCATCTTCGTAGATAATTATACAGAATAATCAATCATGGTTCATATAACTAACTCCTCTTGTGGAATTAAGGCTTTTATTAATTTATTAATCCCTCTAATCCTTCTTGTTCTTATTTTGACTTTACACATTTTCCCATGCACTACTTTGACTCTAAATCTCTCTCTTTCCATAAGTAAAAATTAGGAATATTTGCGAAAAAAAAAAACCCTTTCTAGTTACTATTTGTGGGAAATCACGTTTTAAAAGGTTTCTTGCAAAGAGAAACCTAAAATAAAAAATCCTATGTCAAAATACCCAACATTTGCCCCTTCCAATCCAAAATACTTGTTACATTTGATTTTTCACATTTGCCCATACACCACTTCAAAAAATATTTCTAGCTTAGGTTATATATAAGAAAAAWTTTATAAAAACTACATAATTGAAAAGTACTTGTTGGGATGAATAAAAAAGGATCACACATGGAATGTACAATCAAACTTACAAAGTGAACAATGCCACTTTATGGAATGTAGCAAGTTTTTTTGGATCAAAGGGAGTAACAATTAAATATTAACAACAAACTACTCATTGATACAAATCAAACAACACTAGGTCTTGAAGACCCAACATGACTATATTTTTTCTCATGTGTAGAGCAAATTGGACAATTTTGTTCACTTGTGAATAGTATAAGGATTCCAAATAGGAACAAAAGGGAAAAGAGGATTATATAATATATAATAGTCTTCATGATATAACGGAATAAATGCAACAGTTAATATTAACACTATTCTCAATGCAAAATAAGTTAATAGTGGGTTAGATAGTGAATCAGTGAAATGGTCCCAAAGATAAAGGAAGGAAAATGATATGCAAAAAAAGGATAAAACAATTAACAAGAGTGGTCCAAAAAATATGGTAATTTTGCCATTAATAATTTACCAAATGAGGAAAGTTGTACAAGTGTTGCAAGTTTTACGTTACGGAGGGAGTAGTTAGTTTTTTACAGTAAAAAAAGATGTMTAAATTAATGCTTGGGACTTGGGGAATAGGGTATACAAAGCTAGAATATTAGAGAGATCGTCTAAAAAATCACTAAACAATCTAATGCCAACATGATGGCAAGAAAAAACCTCATATGTTAAAAGCTACTCCCTCCATATATTTTACTTAATCATAATGGATGTATCAAATTACTTGTACTATTTCTATTTTAAGCATTTACACCTTATCAAACATTTAATAACATACTCTCAAATGGAATAAAAAAACCTTGAATGACCTTTATTACCCTTCTAACTTTTAATTTCATCCATTGAAATATTTACACACATGCAACTTTCAATTAAACATCCTCCAACTAGTACATAACTTCATTATCATCAATACTCTCATAAAAACCCAAAAAACTTGCAATGGTGCAAGTAAATAAAAACAGAGGAGTAATAGGCAAGATTTTGTCAAGCCTTCAGAGAGCTATACACTAGGTTTTTCTAATTGGCATGCAACTATGCTAATTAACTTAAGCCATAAGCACTTCACAAAGAAAAGAAAAATCATCGCTATTTGGCCGTACTATCTCATATCATCTACCGCTTTGTATATATATAACTAGCCTTTTATGCATGCGTTGCGTGCTCATAGATTTATATAATATATATTGATTGAAAAGTAAGAAAAAAAAATTACAAACCATTCATATAACTATATTAAATAGCTTAATTTTTTAAATAACAATAGTATAATTGTAAAATGTGTGTACTGCTTTTTATCAAATCAAAAAGTTAAAATTACATTTAAATGCACTAGTTAATCTAGATACCCGTAAAATAAAATAATACTCTATGGAAAATAAAAACTAATGGGGAACTATTAATTTAAGTTAAATGATGTCTGAAAAATCAAGTTCATAAAATAAAAATCACTTAAAGTGAAAAAAAAAGATGAGAATAAAATAAAAAATCAATCGATCAATCGATTAACTAACTTAAAAATAAAGTAAAAAACCACGAAATAAAGAAAAGAAATAGTTGCACCTAGTGGTAAAAAAAATACTTTGTATAACATATATTTCTTTGTATATTATCAATCTTACATAATCCAATAGTTTAATTTATTTGTAGACTTAATTGGAATGTTCACAACTTTCTTCTTTTTGAATTTTGAATTGCGTTTATTTTAATTTAGTAATTAATTAATAAGTGTAAATTAAACTCTCAAATTTGACCCCATATAAATAAAGAATAAAGAAGAATTAGTAAGGATATAGTGGGAATTTCATAGGACACCGCCACTGCTGCCACACCTCACCCTTTCCCTTATATAATAGAGATCAAAGGCTCAAAGTAGCAAGATCACTGAAAATTCATGTAACATGCCCCCTGGGAACTAGGATTCTTCTATAGGGACAGCAACAGGCTAAAAGGTCTGTCCTGGGTCTTCCTAGTTTTACTGCTTTGTACCAGCCTCATTAGTCTTCAAACAGGTACCAGTTTACCATTCCTAATGTCTGCAAAATGTTTTCATAATTCCCATACCTTATTGTAATTTGCAAGGGGTCGCTTACATGCTTTCATTAGTAATTTGGTAGAGCCTATTTCACAAGGTACAAGGCTCTTACAGTAGTAGTCCTCCAATTATCTGCATTCCGTAAATAGTTCTTTCACRCTAAAATGATTCCAAATGCAATTTATATAGGGTAACAGCCCTACAGGATGGGAATCCAAAAAGGAATGGCACCTTTGGAAAAGGGGTAGCTACCTATTGACTATTGTACACATTTCAATGTGATGCTATTAGAAGACTTCAAAGATCAAACTACTATACAATTAAAATGAGAATGATATCAGCAACATAATTCTTGAGCTATTATTTCTGTCAGAGTGACAATAGAGTAATTCATACTAAAATTAAACTATATAATCTTATCTCAAAGAGCATGGAAGAAGATTGTCCAATGAATAACAGTACAAAGGTCAAAAGAACACAATTTTCCCCAGCCATCCTATCCCTGTTAACACCAATGTTCCTTCCATACACTTCCAGGCTTCCAGCCAACCTATACTAAGACACTACTACCAAGAACCCAACTACAATTAAACATTGAAACCAGCAGGTTGCACATAAGCTAAGCTGCTATAAACAATTCAAGCCAGATCCCATGGTTGATTTTCTGAAAGAATCAAACTCAAGCATGAGGTTCAAGGATCTTGAGTTGAACAATGTTGGGTCAATATTAGAGAGTCAAAAATTTGCTTCTTTATTTGGTATGTGATATGTTTGGATTAGTGCTTTGAAATGTATAATTTATGCATCATTCTTCATTAGAAAAATTATAGTAGAGAACACAATGTGGAAGTCTATTCAAACATCAAGTCTGAGATTATAATAGGTATACAAAGTAGTTAAAATCAAAAATGCCTTCAGACAAATTTTTGATYGAATGGTACTCAACCACAAGATTTTTGAGATAAAAGCTCAACTTTTAAAAGTACTTGGTTTGCAAAAATTCCAAGAGCAGAAGGGAGTGATGAAAAGTTAGGAAAATTGGGAGTAGCATGTATGCTGTTTGTAATGCGTATGGGCGTATGGCTACTCGCTACTTCAGTAGTACTTCTCGAATCTAGAAGATCTCCTATGTTTAATATATTTTGTAAACCTTGATCCAAACTTTTTCTTCAATAAATAAGCCATGTTTGCCAATTAAAAAAGTAATAAACCTTTTCACCCTAATCAGTCTTGATCACATCACTTTGACAGGAGAGCGAAATGAGTCACGAAACAGGCTTTTACCTTTTCACCTTCCAAATAACAACTAAATACCAAAACAACAACAACAACAACAACAAAGCCTTAATACCAAAATGATTCAGGGTATGCTAGACATGAATTAATAATAAAGAATCGCGAAAATCATCAACATAAATCTTCTCTCCATTCTTCCTTGTTTGACGCTACACTTCTATCAAGTCCCATAAATTTCATATTGCTTTCAATCACGCTCATCCAAGTTTGCTTTGGTCTTCCTCTACCTCTCACCTTCCTTCCCCTTGCCACTCTAAGAGCCTCCTAACCAGTGCTTCACTGGGCTCCATCTAGTTGACGACTTGACGATGAAGGCTCTTATGGAACAACACAGGAATGGGTCAGATTTCTTATGTTTGGTTGGCTTCCATCTAATTACACATTTAGCACCACAACTTCACTTTTCAGAATAGAGCATTTTCTAGACATCAACACCCATGCCCACAACTAACTTAGGGGCAGTTTGGTTTGGGGAAATAACAAAGGGAAAAGGAATTAAAAACCTTAGAGCATCCACATTCATGGGGCTCCCCATTTATCTCTCTCCTCACCTCATTAGTTCACATCACTTTCCACTAACTCCATTTGTGAACCGTCCTATCATACAATTTCATACTCACATTCACGGGGCTCCCATTTACTTTCTCTCCTATTTTTCATACCCCCACCATATTTTCTCCCTCCAACTTTACTTTATTTTTAATTGCAATGGACCCACATCTATTTATTAAAAAAAAACGAAAAAAGAAAAGGGCCCACATAAAAGGGATGGGAAGGTTCCCTTTTGATTAACCTCCACTTATTTCTTTATGAGATGGGAAGCAAGCTACAACCATGGAAAGGTCCACAATTGTGAAATTTGTGAAATGTGGAGGTTAGCTCACCATGAATGTAGATGCTCTTATTTCCTTTTCTGCGAGTTTGACTGGAGTTTTTGGAAAATCTCTTTCCCCAATTTTATTTTTGGAGTTCCTTTGTTCTCTTGTTTTGTGATTCGCAACTACACCTTGGGACTTGGATTCCCTTATTTCCTTCTASCCATTTATTATAATTTGACCAAATTTGACCACCAAAATTCAAACAAACTAACTCGCTCCCACCATCTATAGTGGTCCCCAGATAGGCAATGATAAAAATCTCCATCAACAACACAATTCTACCATCATCTTGGCTACTTCGGAGTTGTTGAAGACATCACGATGATGGTGTAGTAGTCGGCAATTGTCAATGGTGGTTTGAAGGTTTAAAATTGGATACTTATAATTAAAATGGCTAAAAGATGGTGTGATAAGAAGTAATTATGAAGAAGGTGGTGATGGAGATCTGAGAAGCTTCATTCACCATTGAAATATGGAGGGGTTAGAGAAATGTAGAGGAGAGAGACAATGTGTAGGTAGAGGAGTTAGACAATTGTGAAATTTTTGAAGCCCAATGTATTGATTTCACGTGCATGCCAAATAATTGCTAAGGCTATCATCCTTTACAGTTTCGTACCAAACAATTTGGGAATTWGTAATTATTAGTTTCCTTTCCTTACTTCTACCTTTCTTATTTCCTTTCCTTTCTTTGGTATACAACCAAACAACACCTTAGATTTTTTCATCTTATCCTTGATATCRGCAACTAACTTCATATTGGATTCTAGCTCTTAATAGTTAACATTGTTCCTATACATCACAACTAAGTATATTCACCGTCTTAACATGGTCATTCCAACATTTCATATAATATAGCTAGTCTAATGCTAGAAGTTTAATTAGCCATAGGAGGTACACTACATTCACATAATAGCAATCCACATGAGCCACTTACACATAATCCTATGGGTTAAAAAACGGTCAACAGACTCAACACCTCCATTCATGTGCAAAACTAATTCTTGTTCGTTGTCACCTCAAGATTTGAACTTTTATCTCCATGGCTTGATAGCTACAACTTTGCACAACTACTGCTTCTAATATCACCCACCAACACAATATTGTCTGCAAATAATATGTACCATGGTACCAACAAGTCCACTCATTAGTTTGTAAGAAAGACTCTTTTTTTAAAAATACGCTGCTTGTTATACCCGCTAATGGTCTAATTAGATTTAAGATTTTCACTGACATTAAAAAGACACATACGAGAAAAATTGCATATACCATTTACTATCTAGGCTAAAATAATTGCCTTYAAAAAGTTTTACACTTTCATTTCAGCTGTAACAGCTACGTTTACTTGGACAAAAACTATTCTACCTACATGTCAACAAGTATTGACTAATGATCTTGTTATAGAAATAAAAACCGTACATGTATTAAAATTGAACAGTCACTAATAGAGAAATCTTGAGTTCTTGACATGTCCAAAAGATATTTCTTACATAATATTATCCCACACATAGCTCTCAAGGCCTCTTTATCATTAGTGCAACTTCTGTAGATTTTCAAGCTTATTTGTGATAACTTACTGCTAAGTATATTCTCTTTATGCAATTACGGATGAAGAAAAAAAGCATTCAGACACACAAAGAGTAAGAGAAAGAGAAGTCAAAATAAATTCAAGACTTGTCATAGTAACAGATGCACCTAAAAGGCTAAAATAGCCATGAAATAACCAAATCGGGTTCTTTTTTGAAAAAGAATATACTTGACAGCAAAGTGACATGAAAATTTAATACTCAAAGCAAGTCATGTACTTCTTAGTCTTACATGGAAGTTCTCAAAAATAACAAGCTTGACCTGAACAAGCTTATTTTTCACATTATTGTAGAAGAAATTTTCCTCACATATCCCATGTGCTTACCCACAAAAGCAACTAGGTGATACCACTTTGTAGTTTGTACAGCAAAAACTCTAGGGCCATGCTGATGAACCCTCAAATAAGGAGTACATTTGAGTAAATGTGTACACGTGTAGTCACAGTATAAAGACAATCAAAGATATCTGCTTAGCCTTTACAATTTTCAAGCCCAAAAAGTTGTCTGCACCCTATAACATCCTCGAGGTCATCATAAACTGCTAGAATAATGACAATTACAGCATAAATAACAGATCATTTCACACCCAACTGTCTCATGACTTTACAAATCCATACTTTTGACAAGAAAATTGCAGGAAAGACCCTATGTTCAATTATCTTAAAGCTTTTAATTTGCCCGTCAAAGGCTCAAACAGAACAAGAGAATGTAAGACAACAATAGATGCACTTCCAAGGTTCCATCATGATCCTACATTCTTACACAAGGATAAATTTACTTTACGTATCATAGCCACCTTAGTAACAGCCACATTTTTCTCACTATTAAGTATCATGTCATCACCTCATCGTCATTAAGATGCAACCAGCCATCCAAAGTACACTTAAAGCATTTTGTTATGGAGTTTTTTCACCATTAAACACTGCTAAAAATATTAAATAGACATTTAAGCACACCTAAAACAAGTTATTAAATTCGCACCGAGTTATAAGCCTAAATGATAAAATTTTCTAATCTCTGTACAGTTGAGTAGTTTTTTTCTCAAACAAGTGTACCAAAGGCGAATTCCATCAACTTACAACACCACCATTTTACCTAACTTGTCACCCACTTCCAGAAAATCATAGACTAAGTAAGCCAAAGGGGAAAAAAAACAAACATATGGACAAACAAAAACTTTGGCTAAACACATCTATACTCAAAACATATTAGGAGAATTTATTCCATATAAAGAAGCATATAGGAAGGACTCACTAATTATAAATTCACTGCTTTAGCTAGCAATTCCAGAAAAGAAATCATTGCTTCTTCTCCTCTGCTTTTCTAGGCTGCAAGAATATAGAAAATAACAAGAATCATGTATCATATAATTGAAGAGGAAAAAAAGACACAAAGAAGAGGGAGGCAACAAAAGAGTGCACAATAAAGGTAACTTCTTGAATCAAATCATTCTTGAAACCTGCCTAAAAAAACTCTGAACCTACAACCGTTCCGGTAACTTATAATTTACCAGGTCAGATTATTATATTTTGTCAGCTATATCCTCAAGTAGATGCATGTCATGTATCCTTGTCATAACAAAAATTATTTGTTGCTTTATCCACATTGCATGCAATTTTTTGTAAAATAGACCCTGAACTTTAATCAAGCATGGAAAATACCGTATAAGGTTGAGAGGGAAGAAAAAAGGAGCACCTCCAACAATTCTAGGCAAAATTTGAACCGGACTCTCAATTAAAAGCAAGCACATAAGAGCACCAAACCATCTATGCTGGTAAGGAAAAGGCTGAAAAGCAATAGTTATGAATTGTGAACAAGCTACCAGCATTCCTTCTAATTGTTGTGCTATTTTCAGCCTACACAAGGAGGGGGAAAAGGAAAGAAAGCCAACAATGTCACATGAACAAAGTTTTCACATTATTTATGCTTATTAGCCCTAGTTCCAAGTGGTGCACCATGCACAAAGGATCAAAAAAGGACCATTGGAAYCTATCTTCTAACTTAACTTCAACGAGTAGGAATTTGCCCGTGAAGTCTTGCTTACCTAGAGGTACTAGCTAACACACTTTCTCAATTCGGATGAAGTGTCAAATTAGACACAGGTGTCCAAGCATCGGACTCGCCCATGTTCTTGAAAAAAAGTAGTGTTTTTAGTTAAAAAATGAAGTGTCATGTCGACACGGACACGCGAGGTAAATGAAAGAGTCTGAGTAACATAGGTGTGAAGTAAAGTTTCCAAGAAGTTGCACTTCCCATGAATTAATTAAGCAAAGAACTTAATGGAGTTTTTCCACTTCCCATGAGGCTCCTTTCTATGCATTTTGAGACAAATCCTTAATCATATCAAAACATAATTCAGGCAATATTAGACATCGACAAGTGAAAATAAGCAGAAACTAGGATAAGGGATGATGTGATAGCCATTCAAGAGTCCAAGGCATGCTGGCAGGCAGCCTGATACTCTGATAAACTCAGTCATGTTAATTAATTAGTATACAAACAGTCAATACATCAAATGAATAGTTTAGAAACTACATTCCAGTTCTTCCCCTCCCCCCCTTAAGCTGGTTCTTTTTGAATGATTTACAAGCCAATATATATTTTCCTCATTTTCCTTTCCTGCAGATCTTCACATTCAAAATGTATAGAAACTCTTTCAAAGCACTTAAGAAAAATCTATATGAATGTGGAAATGTGTTTACATAATTTAATTCAATCAGAGCTACAAGTAGCACCGTGAAGGACAATTCTTCAAGTTGTGGAAAACTACAAGAGTGCCACCAATGTAATCATGTCAGACGAATAAAATTATGCTTCTCTTCATTCATTCAAAAGCACATTTCAGCTTAATATATTTCTAGGGCAGACAACAAAATGATTCAAATTCGACAAAAAGTTCATATTTTTATCTTCTTTGAGGAACCCCTTTCTCCAATACTGTCAAATCAACCTTCAATAAGCCAAGACACAGAGATTCAGGCACAAACATATGTCAACATAACGCAAATCAAACATTCAAACACATTATACAGTCCCAATTATAACATTTCACAATAGCACCAAAGAAAATCAACAAACCCAGAACAACATAATATTCAAAAACCACTTCAACATTAATCAACAATATACATTACCATCAATCATCCAAGACACAAGGATCCCATCACAAAAAAGGAAATACAAATCAAAGTAAAGAAACTTAAGCCAAATCATAACATCCCTTAAACCAGCAAAAACACACCCACCAAATGTTCGACAAAATGCCCCAATGAAAAACAACAAAACCCAGAAAAAACCAACAGCAACCCAAATCATACCTTAATACTAGGACAAGGTTGATGAAGCTCATCTTCAGGAATAATCACAGGCCAAGACTGCCCACCATCGCGAAACATCTGCTCAGTCTCAAGGTAACGCCCTTTGTCAAGAATAAGAGTGCGAATAGATTGAGCAGAAGTTTTGGAAGCGTCGAAAACTTGTTCGACGCCATTGACGAAAGTGACCTTGATTTGAGGAGGGTGGTCATCAGTGCGACGCTTGACTTCGAGGAGGCAACTCGGGTTGGATTCTCGGGCTTTGCCAGCGCTGCACTGGGCTAAAAACTCCATGCATGCTCCTGCACGGGAGTCCAGTGCGTTGAATTCAAGCTTCACTTTTGACAGAAACTTCAACATTTTTCTTCTGATTTTGCTTTCTTCTTCTTCTTTGATATTCACTTGTTCAGCAAATGGGTTTGATGCTTGATGATTACTTCGTATGATTCTAGTTTCTAAACTAGTGGTATTTGTGTAATTTTTATAACAGTCGCGTCTATTTTTGTATTTGTGACAATTAATATGGAATAAACTTTGGAAAAAACAAATTAATTTTATACTTCTATTTTTTTAACTCCCAAATCACTTGGAAAAAAGAACTTCTAACATTTGATTTCTCAAAAAAAAAAAAAATAAGAGCATGTAAAATGAAAATTCATAGAATAGAAAACTTTGCTAGTAAAAAGAAATGAAACAAGTAAATTTTGAAAATGAGGTTGTC
Source organism: Bassia scoparia (assembly GCA_008642245.1). Taxonomy (NCBI): domain Eukaryota; kingdom Viridiplantae; phylum Streptophyta; class Magnoliopsida; order Caryophyllales; family Amaranthaceae; genus Bassia; species Bassia scoparia. The sequence goes on along the minus strand of SNQN01003303.1, from coordinate 30,675 downwards.
TTTAGGGTTAACTTCGAAATTATTTGGGGGGTTGCTTTAGGTGTTTCATGACCAATTTTTGGCAAAAGTAATGAGCGTATAGGTGATAAGGGGGTCAATTATAGAGCATTTTGATCATTAAGTATCTTTGTATGGGTAGAAATGCAATCTTGTCATTACAAATTTACTGTTGTTAAGGGTCTACAATCTCACTCAATGGAGACTTTGTTACGGAGTACACAAATTCAGTTGCTCCGCCTTAAAATTAAAGAGGGAAACAAAAGAAAATTAGTGTTTTGGTTACCTGGAAACAACAAAGTTGGAAATGAGTTTTTAAATTTCCAAAACGTGAAACTGAATTGCTATTCGAAGYCCGCTTTTACTGGAATCGAAGTCCACATTTCATGTGAACTTCCGAATACGCCCTTCCTCTACTCTACTTCCCTAACCACCAACACCACCATTCCTCCATCTCCCTAACCMCCAACATCACCCTTCCTCTAYTCCACTTCCCTAACAACCAACTACCATAATCAACAACCACCGAAAGCCGATGACCACCYGAAGCCAACCAAAAGCAACCATCCGAAGCCACCCATCATCAACATTTTTGTTGTACTTCGTGGCATTTTTTTGGACTTCGAAAGCCAACCAACGCCTGGCTTAGGCGTTGACACCATGGGTCAGGCGCCTGGTCCATGGTGCCAACGCCTAAGCCAGGCGTTGGTGGCTTCTTTAAAAAAAAAACGAAGGTTGCTGCCATGGACGCCCATGGTTACAAGGTGGTGGTTCCTGGATGTCATGGGATGGGGTGGTTGCCATGGTTACAAGGTGGGGTGGGGTGRTTGCCATGGTTACAAGGTGGCGTGAGGTGGCTGCCATGGTTACAAGGTGGCGTTGTGGTGGTRCATATGTTAGTGGGGGCAAGGGTAATACGGAAAGTTCACACGAAATGTGGACTTTGATTCCAATAAAAGCGGACTTCGAATAGTAATCTCCAAYGTGAAAATATTAGATCCTAAAGGTTTTTGTTCTTTCACATCATGTTACAACCCGCACAAACAATACACATATGAGCTAGTACTTCCTTCGTTTTTATAGTTGTTACACTTGGACAAAAAATTTAAGTGCTTTTAAGCAACAAATAAAATTCTACTAGCTAGGTTGTAATGGGTTGGATATAAGCATGCCTAATTATTTCTTTGCATTGGTATGTGTAAATGTGATGCATTTAAGACTTTTAGCATCACAGTAGATGCAACAATGTTTATGAAAGTGGTAATGTATGGTGATGGTTAATTACTGAGGTAAATTAGTGTGCGTTGAAACCCCTAAAGCGAACACTAAGAGACTAGGGACTTAATATTTCCCTTGCATGTTGTCTAAAGGGGTCCAAATCCAGAGAGGTTGATATCACATCCACAAAAATTAACAATGGAAAACAACATTACAATGACTGATGGAAATCGGATGTGCAATTCCATCCGGTGGTCACATTTCGATGAACCAAAGACGAAGTCAATGCGAACCCATACAGGTTCTCATGTACTGTTATTTTAACCTCCGAATTCGATATGCTGTAAACTGTAAAGGGTGAAAGAAGTTAATTAGCAACAAACAAATCAAAGCCTCTGGAGACAAATAAAATAAGCCCAAGCAGTATACAAGGGGCCAAATGAGGCTGAAAACTCTCTACTCCTCGATTAAACTTCCTGAAACACACAAGAACGAAGCTATCTGCAGGGTAAGGGAAGATCTCTCCCACCATTGTGCGCTTTGGAAAAAAACCAGGCTTCCATACATAAGTTATGCTCATCAATCACGATGTCGAGTAGAGGCAAAGCAAGGATTTGGACCCAAGATTTAAAAGATCCGTAATTAAGATTCGAGACCTCACAATTGCCCCCAGTTTCAAAATGAAGTTATCTTCAAACTAACTGTATGATTGTGATCCTCTAATCTCTCTATCCATCTTCATTCTCTTTACACTCTGCATTTCAGAGATGCTACTAGCCCGTTGCTGGAAAGACATATCATGCTGATAAATACAATTTTCTCCATGTCGGCAACCCTTTGAACTATTGAAATAAATACAAGGCTTCATGCTCTTATGTTTTGCTTCCTTTGGTTTAGAGTTATCTACAACATCTTGATCTATACCTGGATGGTGGATGGGATAGGTTGAAAATGGGGGTTGAATATGAGGTGGAGGATGAGGTTGAGGCTCAGGCTGCCTTTCTTCACCATGTTGCTGAATCAAGTTTTTGTAGTAATTGAGATCCTTCACCTGAGATGCAGAACCATGGTGTGCAGCTGGCACTTGAGGGACGACTCCATGCAGCGGCTGGACAGATTGCTGATGTGTCATAGGTCCTGTGCCATTTGTATAAGGGTACAATAGCCCATTTGATATCATTCCTGATGAGGATGATCTTGTTTCCACATTGTTAAAATGGGGAGCTGGAGGATATGGTGGATCCATCTTGTACGGTGTTCCAAGTGAGAGAGACTTCGCAATAATCTGTGAACCCTCCAATGGTTTTGGCATGACAGTTTGGGATAGACTGCCAGATCCTTGCTGTCTAACTAATTGTTCTACAATTGTTGGGTTACTGAGAATTTTTACAAGCAGGTTATGATCAATTTGCTCATTGCTCTTTGCAACGGCCGTAAGAGCAGCTTTTAACGCATCTTCTTGACCACAACTCGCTGCTCCAGCTGCCAATGTCCCACTGTTCAAATTAGGGTAAACACTTTGAGATGATGAAGATGTTCCATATGTCAACAAGGAGTTTGAGCTCGTGACATTGGTAGAAGCAGCAAAATCAGATGATTGATCTCCAGATAGATCTTCTTCCTCAATTGGAGTGATGGGGATTAACGGCAAAGTTTGTTCATCAAGAATAGCACACTCTACATCTGATGCAACAGCAGGGCTGCAAGAAAAGAAGAATGATATGCATCAGTTGGCAATACATGAAAGACAAAAACAAACAAGTATTGTAGGTATAGAATCAAACTTTGGAGGGATATCAGATTGCCGAATGTAAAATTCTTCAAGCACTCGCAGCTCTCTTTGATTTTGGATTTCCACCTCTTTACTTTCCTGTCCGCTAACTACTTGCCACTCAGCATTTAGCACAAACTGCAAAACTCAGAAAAGTTAGCTTCAACTTAGACAATTTCCTGATTAGCCTGACTGACCATTGYCAAATCTCTCTCGTTAAGTATCCCTCCCATTACTGAGAATGAGACAAAGCCTAAAAAAGAATCACTGACAGCATCAAGCCAGAAAAAAAGAACCACCACTTACTTTCGGAGGGGACTTCCACTTAATGACGGGAATCTGTGCTACCCTGTTCTTCAATTGATTTGCAGGATTGAAACCTTCAAATCCAGGTGGAAGATTGTCCTCTGTCACCAATCCATTAGCCTGCGAACCTGGTGAAATTGACTTTACTTGAAGTTCATCTTGAGCACCAACCCCAACTTGTGAAGGAGATTCTTCTAATAGAAATAACCTCACCTGCTCAAAGTATCAAACATAAGGTAGCTATACAAGTAACTATGAAATTCACAGAATCCATGTCAAATTGATCAAATGGCAAACCAGCAGATAAACCTGACACTTATAAGATAATAATAATTACATCAKATCATGCTCAAAATGATGCAATMTCACAACACGAGTGGCTCATGCATAATGACAAATAATTATATACTAGAAAAATACACTGCAGTAACTATGTTATGTAAAACTCCATAAACAAGCGAATCATAGTAAATTGGATCCCTTCATCACTCTGCAGTGCCTTGCGTCCTGTCCCCTGCCCCCTGCCCCCCTGCCTAAATATTAATTTTACTACATACCACAGTGCTCATGCGAAATTTGATAGCAGTGAAAATAACTTGATCACTTAGTTGTGCATACTGTAAGTGGGAGTTTATATTTCTGAAATCAGAAGTATTACAGCATAAGTACTGTTTTCATATAAATCATTGTATAACTTAGAACTCAGAACTATTTAAACCAAAATTTATCCTGAAATAAGCCATCATGATGTGTAAGTATGCATTCTGAAAACTAGGATGCAAGCAACTATAAACACTATAAATTTCTTCATTTGCAGGCATAATACTCAAGGCACTGAAAGAAAAGAATCTATTTAGCTTTATTAGCCACAGTAGTTAACATGAACATCCCATATATAAAGGATTACTACACCAATGTTTTAGAATTGTAGATACTAAGGCTTCTTAGGTAGATGACATAAATTAAATTAGGCTGGTCATTTGGAGTAAGATTTATAGACCCTAACTCCAGGATATATCTCATCTGTGGCTGAGACAAAAAGTCACAGATTGCTATGCATCCCCACTTGTAGAACTATGTTATGGTGTACCTAAATGCTTATAGGGGGTGTTAATGTGTTAGCTGATCAGCACTCCTCCGTAAAGAGGTAAGAGCAAATGAATGCTCATTACAGTAAGAAGCAACACCTAAGGGTTAAGCAATACAATTCGGTTGCATATGCTACCCAACTTAGATTGGAATCACTTATGCAATTTAAGTTTCGTACAGTGGTAGCAGAAACTCAAGAAATTCAAAGACAATTCTTTGAACATAAACAAACAATATTACACGGAATAGTCATTTTTGGTTCATGTAGCTGACCTACTTTTGTTATTAAGGTTTTGATTGGTTGAGAGAATCTAAGCATGTGGGCATGATTGTATTCCTCCATCATTCTAGATCAAAGCTAGCTAAGAGGTTTTTGCCAATAAATAGATCAACAACATTCATTTGTACGTTAAAAATCAAAGYCTCAGTCCCATAAGTGTCGCACTTACATGAACCAAAACATAATTGTAAGAGCTTTATTAGTATCCTTAAATTTCYGTTCAATTCTCCGCTTCTCTCTATTTAGTGTTATGATTATCAATCAATCAAAGCCAAAATCCCATAAGTGGGCTCGAGTACATGAACCAAACGGGATTATTCCGGGTAGTCATTCACAAAGATTYTCCTCTAACCACCTACAGTTGAAAGCCTCAACTCAGCTTTACTGCCTTAGTGTTARACTAGAAGCCACAAAATCCTTTTKATTCACCCACCCTATCAAGCACACAAAGGCTTACCTTGTCGTGCATGCAAGTGAGTCAAGTGACTAACACACATACTTGAGAAATGTAAAAATTATTGGCACCTAAGAGGCTAAGACATGCTTGACCAGCTACAATGGGTTGACACGTGCTTGACTATTAACACTAGATTTTCCTTTTTGAATTGCTAAATTTTTATTATTAATTCTTATATTTCCTTATTTGAATATCATTTCTTATAATCTTTCTCCTCATCACATGAATCCACCTATTCATTTCTCTCTATCTTTCTCCACTCCTAAAATCATGTGCATCCCCCCATTGTTGCAATTAATAAAGAACGGAGGAACTATAAACTATTCTTCTAGGTTTGGTTATTCTTGAATCAAGTATCGAGTAGTATATGTAGTTGGCATCATGCTTAACTTATAAATGCTACTAACACATCATGCATTAATCTTTTTTGAATACCCCTCCCCTTTATTTCCTTCAATTGCATAACCAGGATAACAACTAAAAGAGGAGGAAACAAAAGGAAGCAAAATAAATTAAAAAAAAAAAAAAAAATTAATAAAAGCTAATCTTGTTCCATTCACTGTTCCACAAGCAAAGTGCCTTACTTTAATAGCCTTTGCATTAAGATGCTAATAAATCTCCATTATTTCAAATGAAAAGGCATAGGTAAACTTAATTCACAAACGATTCTAAAACTCAAGAAGACATTAAATTTAAGCATAGCAACCACATACTTAAGGTAAAAAGAGGAGCAAATCAGCAGCGGTCATAACCATCCTATAATTCTTTACTCTCAATTGCTAAAGAATGAGCATGTCAGCAATAAGCACAACACAAAATAGAAGTGATACGACTGAATCAAAGTTTGAAGTCTTTGAATTATTTGCTTACTTGCCCTAGGCATTTATAAGGATAAAATGTCTAAAGACACTAAAACAATCACCACCACTAACTCTACTCGTAAGTAATACGAATAATGATCATTTTGAAATTGAATGATAGTTGTGGCATAATCTAATTACTTTACTCTATATCCTTCTATCACCACAATTTCTCACGTCCACGAACGAGACCAACAAGACCAAATGAAACAATCTTCTAACTATGAAAGCAATTGCAACAATTCTAATACAAATCTAAATGGCAAGGAAACACATAAACAATAAGATTCTTGCTTACATCAACACAATCAAATCCAAAATACTCCAGCAAACTTTATGATAATAATCTTCTAAATTGCATAATTATACAAGTATAGAATGTCATATAATGTCTACCAACACCATCATAAACATTGGCTTGGATTTAGTTATTCATTTGTGCAAGAACAAAATCAAATTTACAACCATCACATGTATTCCCTATTTCCCTCATTCAAGATAGCCCAGATTTTTTACTTACCATAACTCCACTTATTTCCATGATTAACCTTCAATGTTGAGTGAAATGGATTGTTAATCAATCATCATCCATTCAGTTAAAACTGATGTAGTTGCTTACTTTAATTCATGAATGTGTAACCTCATTGATTTTATTACACAATCCAAAGATTGGTTCTTTTTTATTCCACATTGAAGATAAATTAAATCCATTTAATTCCACGATTGTCTTTCTTTGTGATTTTTATTCTTCTTTTGGGTTTTTTTTTTTAATTAAATTTTGATTTTTGGTGTTTGAATCAATCAAATTCACAAAATTAATGGAAACTATTGAAAATTGGAAACTTTATTTTTGGCATACAACAAATTTTATTCTCTCCAGTAAAAATACCTGACAAAGATTTCCATCAGAAGCCCATGAAACCCTTTTTGATTTCTGCGATCCTTGCATAATAATCAGTTCGAAATCAAATAAAAACGGGGAAAAAAGTGGTCAACTTAATCGAAAATTGTATAAAATCAGATCAATCGATTCAGATTCGCTGAAAACCTAACATACTCGCAAAAAAGCACTCACAATCGCAATCTCCCCCAAATTTCAAAAAAAGGAAAAAAAAAAACGGCAAAATTGGTTTCAAATTGAAAAGGGAAAGAAATGAATAATGAGAGGAAGAAAAATAAAATTGGGGAAAAAAAAGAGATAAAAGAAGAGAATCGAGGAACCCTAAATCCTCTGAAGCAATTCAAGCTGTTACACTTTGCCTGTTTTTTTAACTCTATGTGTACGTGAACTACTGACCCCCGTTTTTTTCCATTTGTTTTTATATTTCCACAAATTATCTGCAAAATGTAAGGCAAAAATATTTACGATAAAATTCCTATAATAATCCAACCTTTGGACCGTAGTTGGTGAAGGTGGTATTAATTTTATCGTTTCATGTAATAAACGTTATTACAGTTTATATACGTACAATGTTGACTTAATGGATTTTTAAAAGTTTAACTTTTATAAAAAATTTAGATTGCGTGAGGATATCGGAGTTGGGTTTGGAATGGCGATTAAGGTGTTACCTATTCTACTATCGCCTCAAGTTCGACTCCCACCTCAAAAAGCTTCAATCTCAAGCATTTGAGGTTCTCCCACGTTACAAAAAAGGAAAAGGAAGAATGTTTGAGGTAGGTGGTCGGGAATAGAGTACCTCACCTCTCCCTAAGGACTGGCCCTATGTGAAGCCCTTCATGAGATGGGGGCCCTTAGTGGGTGTCGGAGAAGGCAACCTTCGTGATATGGAAAAAATTCCAACACCTTAAGGGAGGATCTAATGTGAGTTTTCGTCGTCCGACCACCAGGAAGTTGGGGGGGGGGGGGGGGGGGGGTGACTTGCCCTTATCTTGCTTTCGTGCACTTGCAAACTTATAATTTAGTGTCTTTTTTAAATATAAAAAAAAGTGATTGATTAAACATTATAATCATTATTTAAAATGCATGTAAGCTAAATTGTTGTGAACTTGTGATTAAAAAGTAATAGAGGGAGTAATGATTAATCCTACGGTAAGAATAAATTTWATTTTTTTGTCCAAATGAGCCACAATGGCAAAAAATGATATGAGGATTTAAACTTGTGATCATAAGAATAAGAATAAAAATGAGGTTGAAGTCAATGTTTCAATTAACCCCTTCCTCGTAAAAGAAAAGTRGTGATATTTACATGAGGTTATTTATTTTACCATTCATTAAATGAGACTAACAGAAGATAGAGAGATYGGAGAATAAGGGAAAATAATGTGCGTGYGTTTTGCCCATTGATGTCCAKTATATATACAATGTTATTAGGACTAATCTAAGGCTATGCTAGTAATTAATTCTAATTACAAGGACTTTACATAAAATATTCACATATTTATAATACACATTATTTACATATTCTAACACTCCCCCACAGTCTTAGCGGGAGGGGCACGAACGCTGAGACTATCTCGAAAATCATCAAACAAAACTTGAGGTAGTCCTTTAGTGAAGATATCCGCAATTTGATAGCGAGAGGGAACATGTAAAACGCGAACTTCACCACGCTGTACCTTATCACGGACAAAATGGATGTCCATCTCAATATGCTTAGTGCGTTGATGCTGAACAGGGTTGCCAGTTAAATACACCGCACTAMCATTATCACAGTAGACAAGTGTTGCTTTAGATATCGGGCAATGTAACTCCAACAACAGATTCCGAAGCCAACAGGACTCCGAAACAACATTCGAAACACCACGATACTCCGCCTCGGCACTAGACTTAGAAATAGTCGGTTGTCTTTTAGAGGACCAAGAAACAAGATTATCACCAAGAAAAACACAATAACCCGGGGTAGAGCGACGAGTGTCAGGACACCCACCCCAATCGGCATCTGTATACGACACAGGTGATGTAGGAGGGGACTTGTACAAATGCAATCCATAATCAAGAGTACCCTGGACATATCGTAAAATACGCTTCAAAGCATCCATATGGTCAGCTTTAGGATCATGCATAAACAAACAAATTTGCTGAACGACATAAGAAATATCTGGGCGAGTGAACGTCAAGTACAGTAGAGCACCAGCTAGTCGCCGATAAAGAGTAGGATTAGCACAAGGAGTGGAGGAGGAGGCACTCAACTTGCCTTTAGTGTCAACAGGAGTGGCACAATAGTTGCAGTTAGACATACCTGCACGCTCGAGAATTTYAGTAGCATATTTACGTTGAGAGAGAAAAAGACCAGTACTATCGCGAGTCACAAAAACGCCCAAGAAGTAGCTCAAGGGACCCAAATCTTTCACAGCAAATTCAGAGTTAAGCTTGGTCATAATAGAGCACCGAAGAGAATCAGAAGAAGCAATMAGTATGATATCATCCACATATAGCAAGATGTATGCTAAATCATTGCCACAACGATAAATAAAGAGAGAGTGATCAGAGATGCTGTGAGTAAAACCCAAACGAGCCACAAACTCAGCGAAACGATGATACCATGCGCGAGGAGCYTGTTTGAGACCATACAGAGACTTGYGAAGAAGACAAACATAATCAGGGCGGGAAGAATCCCAGAAACCCAAGGGTTGATGCATGTACACAGTCTCATTCAAATTACCATGTAAGAAAGCATTCTTGACATCCAACTGATGTATGGGCCAAGAACGAGAGAGAGCAATGCTAAGAACAGATCGTATAGTGGCCGGTTTAACAACCGGGCTAAATGTTTCATCACAATCAATCCCCTCACGTTGAGACCTTCCATCAGATTTCAACTTATGCCGAAAAACCCAAAGAGACCGAATAAGATTAACATTTGAAGGACGGGRAACGAGATCCCAAGTCTTATTTTCAAGAAGAGCATTAAATTCATCCTGCATAGCATTTTTCCAATTCAGGTCATGAAGAGCATCTAGTGGAGAGTTGGGAAGTGGGGAAATAGAAGTGGTGGAAGAATGGAGAGATGTGGCAACATACTTGGGATTGGGTTTGTAAATTCCTCGTTGACTACGAGTAACAACACGGCTTGTGGGGGGAGGAGTGGCAGTAGACACATGAGTGGGTTTGGGTGAGCTGAGAATAGAAGGTGATCGTCTATGAGGTGGACTGTACAGCCCAGTAGAGGAAGAAGAAGAAGATGGGCCTGCTTGTAATGGGGAGACGAGGTCCAAATGTTGAGGTGTTATGACGGTCTGTGAGTGTGGGCTTGTAGTGGACTGGACTTGCATAGGGGGAGATTGCAAAGACTCGTTGCTTGCTGTTGGTGCATGGGCAATATCATGCAAAGTGTACAAGCGTAGACGAGAGGCATCATCATCTAAGAAATTGTAAGAGTGGGTAGTAGGAGTATAGAGATTAGAAAAGGGAAAAGTGGACTCATCAAACCATACATGTCGAACAATAATAATTTTATTAGTGGAGAGATCATAACACTTGTAACCACGATGGTTTGAGGGATAGCCAAGGAAGATGCAAGGAGTGGAACGAGCTTGGAGTTTATTTATTTTAGTAGAGGGAATAAGAGGGAAACATAAACACCCGAAAACTCTTAAGTGAGAGTAATTAGGTGTTCGTTGATAGAGAATTTGTGTTGGTGATTTGTAACGAACCAAGGAGCTTAGATGGAAGAATGTTGAGTAGATATGTGGCCATCGCTAGGGCATGGTGCCAAAATGATGGAGGTAAAGAAGCATGAGCAAGTAAAGTACGCACAATATTATTAATCGATTGAATTTTGCGTTCCGCTTTGTCATTTTGAGGAGAAGTATTGGGACAAGAGAAACGAAAAGACATGCCATGTTGATCACAAAATCGTAGAAACGGAGTATTCTTGAATTCCGTGCCATTATCACATTGAAAGGTTTTAATTTCCCGTTCAAATTGTGTAYGAATATATGTACGGAAATTCAAAAAATACTTATATACTTGAGATTTTTGGGAGAGAGGGAAGGTCCATAAAAAATTAGTGTAATCATCCAAGAAAAGAACATAATATTTGTGACCAAAAKAACTGAGGACCGGAGACGTCCATAGATCACTATGAACAATATCGAATGGCATAGTAGTAAAAGAAGTTGAATCATAAAATGGCAATTTAATCATTTTTCCCAAAGGACAAGAATTACAAAAATTGCTCCGAGCTTTATTACACCGAATTAAATGATTACTACAGAGAAAACTTAGAATCGCATCTCTCGGATGACCTAAGCGAGAGTGCCAAAGACTAGATGAAATAGCAGCATAGGAGGAAGGAGTGGAAGAAGAAATGACTCGGAAAGCATTTGTGAATGGATAGAGTTCGCCCGAGCTCTCACATCTCATAAGATTGTTCCCTGTTTGCAAGTCCTTCACAGAAAACCCAAAAGGATCAAACTCAACTGAGACCATGTTATCAGAAGTAAATTTGCGAACAGAGATTAAATTTTTGATGATATTAGGGGCATGGAGAACATTATTAAGAGATAACGGGGAAGTTTGATGGGGTAATTTAGCACATGTCCATAACCACGAATTGGAATAACACTACCATTACCAACTATAATKGAATTATTATAATTATTGCTCAATTGAAAATAAGAAGAGAGATTACCTTCCGAGGAGGTCATATGAGAAGTGGCCTCGGTATCCATATACCAATTATCGTCGGGATGTTGCAAAGACAAAGTGTGCATAGCTTGCTCAACATTGGTGGGGACAGCAGAAGCATTAGTAAGAGCAATAGAAACAGGGGTTGCTGTGTAGAAGCTTTGTGAAGGTCGCGCACCAAGAATGCCCGGAGCGGGAGAAGGAGATTGAGCACCAGTARAAGGTCGAAAATGCCAGCCTGTAGTTGGGTACGGGCACGGTGGAGTGGCCCATGGCTGCTGCCCATAAACGCCCATAGGCGTGTAATAATATTGCGGTGGTACTGGAACATACTGTTGCGGGCTGAAGGAAGGACTACCACCGGGCTGCTGCTGCTGCCCACGCCCACCGTTATGTGGACCACCACGACCCGCTCTACCGCCACGATTATTGCGATTGTTATAGTTCCCACCGCCACCGCGAGAGTTATTGCGAGTGTTACGATGGTTGCCACGATGATTATAGTTCGAATAGGAGGAGCTACCCTTATGATTGGGCTGACCAGTTTGAAGAGAAGCTGAACCAGATTCATGGGAGACAAGAGCAACATCCGAAGGTGGCGGATTCTCATCGGCATTGCTAATTTCTTCAAGTTCAAGCATGGTGCGAACGGTCTCGAAGTCGGGCAGAGGCTTTWGATGTTGTATAGACGTTTTGAAGGGCCTATAATTGGGATCATCACCAAGCCCACGAAGATGACGCAGAACCATCTGATCATCGRTGATAGAGGAGCCAACATTACGAAGATTATCAGCGAGCGTCTTAATTCGAGTACAATACTCCTTGACGCTAGGGAATTGGTCAAGTTTGATGTTAAACAGTTGGGTGTCGTATTGCAGTGCACGAGCGGACTTATTTCCTCGAAATARACGTTCCAATCTATTCCAGGTTTCCATGGCCGAATCATCAGGATTAAGAATAGTGTTAAGAAGATCATTCGAGACGGTGCCGTAGAGCCATTGATGAACAATATCGTCCAAGCGTTGCCATGGAACAAGAGCAGCATACTTTTCTTCCTCGGTCTGGGAAGCRTCCTTGRAGGTGGATGTGGCAGCCGACGGGATGATATGACCAAGGACGAGATGAGCACGGCAATGCAATTTAAATAAAGTTGCCCAGTTATTGTATTGTGTACCTTCATAATCAAGCGTGACTGGAATATGGGCTTTGATATTGGTCACGGTGGTGGCGGGATGAAGCTTTGGAGTTTCAGACATGATGAGAAATAGAAAAGGAGGAAGATGACGGACTGAACAGAGGAAGCAGAGACTGGAAAACAGAAAGGCTTCGATGACGTCGACTGCGGCTAGGGTTGAAACAGAAGGCCTGATACCATGACMGAAGATAGAGAGATTGGAGAATAAGCTTTTTTCCAATTTTAAAGTTTCCACTTGCTTGCATGTTTTCCCATATAGTCGATCCAAGTAACAACCAAACTCACGCGTATGTAACATGTTGTGCAATGTCATACTTGTGACTTGAGGTCAAGTTACAAAAAATATCACCCTKTTTTATCGCACCTAACATGTTATGTCATACTTTTAAAATCTATACAATTGTAGCTCAAAACGTCAAGGACTTGGCACCATGTCTAATTGTGTGGCTCAAAACTACAATTGTCTAACATGTTGTGGCTCAAAAATACAATTGAATGACACCATCTCTAACATGTTGTGTCGTGCTTTCAAAACTGTAGTTGTTCGTAGCTTCAAACCAATCAAATGTCAAGGACTTGACTACAGTAGTAACATGTTGCACCATGTCTAAATGTCTAATTGTGTTGCTTTGTGCTTCAAGCTTGGCACAACTCCATGTTTACCAGTTACAACCAACAACTTTAGAATCTCATTTACATCAAARCTATTTCATAAGATAATAAACTACCATGAAATCATGTCAAAACCCATATAACTACTCTATATATATATATATAACAAGAAGCTGAAAAAAAAAATCCAATTATTTTTTATTGAGTAAAAATCACTAATTTGCTACTCCGTACATGAAAACTAATACACAATTGTGCTTTCAAGACATTGTGCTACCTAAAGACCTAAAACTCACACACTTCCGGCCAATAACCATATGGACATCAAARTATCTGTATTTGTCATTATGAATACACTAGAAAAAGAGGAGAGAGAGTAAATGAGGGGAAGACGGGGGAGAAAAAGATAAATATTCACAAGAGAGGAGATTATCGATTTTTTCAATACATAAACAGCTTGATGACTTGAAATTACATATATTCCATATATATTACTAATAATATCATCTAGGACCAGACAACTCATCGGGTCTGAGGTTGGAAGTAGAATCAACTATCCATTCAGAATTAGGGTGGTGGGGGAGGTGAACCTCTTGGCGAAACATCTCATCCTTTTGCCATTCCTCCCACCTCTCAGCCAAACCATCACCTTCTAGCATTCTGACCACCTCCGACATCTTAGGCCGTTCCATTGGAGAACTTTGCGTGCAAAGCAATGCAACTTGAATAAGCTGCTCAACTTCATTATCAATATATTCACCCTGCAAATCACCATCAACTAACGTCTCCAGCTTCTTCTCTTTCAACAGCCCTTTTACCTGAAAATTTCCACCATCAGCATTAGCAGAAATGGAAAACCTTCACATTAGCTAGATAAAAAAAATCGATTAAAATAGGCTTGTGGTCCTGGAAAGGAAATTCTTTACATACCCAATCTAGCAACATTACATCATCATCATTGGCTAACCGGGCAAGATCAAAAGCCCTTTGCCCGGTGATCAGCTCTAGAAGCATAACCCCATAGCCAAAAACATCAGTTTTCTCTGATGATTTTCCGGTTGAGAGATATTCTGGTGCTATATGTCCAATAGTACCACGTACAGCTGTAGTAACGTGTGTATCTTTGTAGTCCATGAGTTTTGCCAGTCCAAAGTCCCCAACAACTGCTTCATACTCCCCATCCAATAATATGTTAGCAGCTTTAACATCACGATGAATAATTTTAGGATCACAATGATCATGTAAATATGCAAGCCCTCTAGCAGATCCCAATGCAATTCGCTGCCTAATTTCCCAGCTAAGTGGTGGATGCGTCTCCGGGCGTTCTACGATAAATGAGAGAAATGCATGAGTGGTTTCCAGCCAGAAGTAAATTTCATAAGTTCCATAAGACAGCTAGCAACATTTTGTGATAGATTAATAGATAATTGCTAACATCCATGGTCAATAAAGTACGAATGAGGTTCACAAAATCACCCTTTTGCCTTGTGTACTGCTAAAATTGATGAGGCAAATGAATCTGAAGACCCTACAGACTAACAGGAGTAGATTAAGATACCTCTCAAACAGGATGCAACACTTCCATTTTCCATGTATGGATAAACAAGTAGTCTTTCAGTGGGCGTCATGCAAAAGCCACGCAACCGAAGCAGATTGCGATGGACGGCCATGCTKATCATTTCAACTTCAGTTTGAAACTGGAGTTCGCCACCTTGAGTGCGCTCCTCTTTAAGTCTTTTGACAGCTACAAGAGTACCATCAGCCAATCGCCCCTTGTACACTTTTCCAAATCCACCTCTACCTAGAATATTTTTGTGGCCAAAATTATCAGTTGCAACTTGCAGTTCTCGCAGAGAGAACCTTTTCAATTGTCCCAGATGAACTTCTGGATCTTCTTCAGCTGCAGTCAAGGAATTAGCAAATCAATCAATCAAAACCTTAGTCCCATAAGTGGGGTCGGCTAACATGAACCAAAAGTGATTATTCCGGGTAGTCATTCAGGAAGATTTTCTTCCTCCATTCCCTACTATCAAGAGCCTCGTTGGGTTAAAATGTTGGTTAGCATTTCTGGAAGATGACGCTTCCAGGGTTACTATTACCTAGTTGTTRAATTCATATTTTTAAAAAATACATTAAGCTGTCTTATGTATTCAATGGCTATTAAGTGTTCTGTTCAATCTGGGTCAATCATTTTTTGATGTGAGGAAAGTAGACTGCTAGTAGGCTACTAGGGTGGAGTTAATGAAACAATACTCAACAGTGTAGTCTAGGAYGTGGCAAGACTTCAGACTTAAGTGGTAGACTAAAGACTTGGGTAGGTAGGCTATTTTTAAGTTTCTAGTTCTTGAAAAATTCAGATAAGAAATATTCAAGTCAGAAAGCACTAACATAAATAAGAACCATAATAAATTCAAATCAGGTCAGTTTAGATCAGATCAAACTAGATGAGAAATCCATCCTACAAAGCTTGAGAGATTAAATAGCAAAAAAAGTCATATGTTTTAATTACAAGGACTATCATATTCGCGTGGAAGAAAGTCAAAATAACACCGGCAAATTTACAACTCCTTCCTCCGAAACAAAATAAACGCAAYAATTATACTTTTGATACTATTCACAGTTTCCACTTTGACAATAATTTGTGACTTATAAATAAGAAAAAATATAGTCATTTGGGGTCTCGTTGGATTTATCTCAGCTTGTATTTTTTTATGATCTAGTGTTTATAATTTTTACAAATACATAATTAGATATATTAATCTTTAAAGTTGTCTCGGCATRCGTGGAAAGTCCAATTGTTGCATTTATTTTGTTACGGAGGAAGTAATTAATACTTAAACTGGCCCCCTTTTGTTCTTATCATTCGAAATTAAAGGGAAATTTAAGAAAAAATGGATCTTAAGGGGAAATAAATAATTACTTCCACTATTTCAAAAAGCTCGATACGCTTTTCATTAAGAATGTTTCACAATACTTGCCAGACTTCTATTTTTGACTGAACAAACATAAATAAAAGGCATTCAAGCTATTGATTCCCTTTCCTTTTCTTAATTCCCCAAAACCAAACATGCCCTAAATAAAATGAGGGAAATTGAATGGAAGAAACAAGCAAATATGTTAAGTTTCACAATAAAAGAAGTTTCAGGACATAAATTCAGAAACAAAAAAGAACACAGCTTCAAAATAGTTTGGCTAAGATTAAATCTTAAGCAAGCCATTTATTTAGCTTTACATTTTTTAAAAATCKCATATAAACCTGGTACCCCCTTTGTTCCTCAAAGATGTTGTCATGTACTCTTCATATACTTCCCAACGCATGTTTTTTATTTTTTATATCTTTAATTACATATTTGTATAAACTATAATGATTGATAATGTACTTATTAACATGAACCAAACAAGACCCTAAACGACTATATTTATTTTTATACATTGGTATTTACCCCACATGTACTAAATGGTGACATCTTTGAGGAATGAGGGGAGTAGTTTCCTAAACTGGTATACTCATGTTTAAAAAAAACCTATGAGGTGCCAAGAGTTATTTTCTTCTTTCAGAGGAAATCATATGAGTCCAATGTTTGAAATATAACATTTCTATGTCAAAAATTCTAGACTTTTCTTTTTTGTGACTATTTATGCCATAAGGATGTATTTTCCTACAACTTTAAACCGAGTTGAGTTAAAATATAATGAAACTGAGTGAGATGCTTATTCACACAAATTTACTTAATTCCAGTTTGGTTTTCTATTTAGTACAATTTTGCGTAAACCTGGTAGTCTTAGACCCAAATTCATACCAAACTAACATTCTAACAAACCAAGTTTTGGTGAAACTTGAATTRCCATACCTAAATCACATTAATATCACAATCTTTTATTGTTAAGCAAAGCCAACTTATATATCTTTACTAACCAGGCACATCAAAGAAATGATCCTGTGGTTTCCTCCGTCGCCACCAAGCAAGGGCAATTGCAGGAGCTGCAAATAAAAGAGCTGCACCAGCGGCAACTCCTCCAGCAATGGCTCCAGTGGCGCTGTTAGCTGCTGACAAGAAATTTGCCAATCAGTGAATTTTTACAGAGATAAGGGCACTAACAATTGCGTTTTCTTTAATTGGTAGGGGCAGGGCAGAATTATCACTCACATGCAATTACCCTAATAATCATAATCAACACAAATCAACTCTTAGCAGCAAAAGAAACAACTGTACTAAATTGGGCAAGGCGAGACATTAAAAAACCTAAACCTCAAGTTCATCACTTGAATAGGTTCCCAAATTAATAAAAAATAAAATTGCAATACTTACGTACAAATTTGAGAAATGCAAAGTCACAGTGAAGAGGATTTTGCAATCTGTATACTGGAGAATACTTAGTATTCTGCCTAATAAGTTGTCCATGTGTAATAGGGATTGGTTTGACTCTTTATTTGCTAGTGTGGTTAAGTTGGAGGTTCCTAGTGAGCATATTATTGCTCTTCCCTTCTGAACCCTTCCTAGAAGGTGGCTCACTGGCTCTAGGGTGAGAATAATGCTTTTGTGCACTAGGAACCTGAGGTTGTCGGTTGTTCAGTTACATGAGGATGTTTTGTTCCAGTACGTGCTTGTACCTTCTGTTTTTGTTTTTAATATAATTCTTACCTTTTACTCAAAAATAAATAAATAAATTGTGAAATATGTAACCATGACAGCAAGCTTAAGAAAAAAGAAAGAGTTCCTTGAGATGAATAAAGTATATAAGAACCTAAAACAAAAGAATAAATTGCAAACTGGTCTGTTCTGAGAAGAAAAGGTCCTACCCTTACCAAACTCATCTATGAAATAGTAGCTACTAAACCAGAAAATAGAACATGAAGATGGGAGTAGCACATAATGTACTGCAAAGGTTAGCAGGACCATGAATCCATGATTAAACATTTCCAATAGCACAATGTAAGCAAGGGCAAACCTGAAGAAGAACTTGGCGAGGGTGGATTTGGAGCTGGTGGAGCTGGTGGTAGTGGGTTCAAATGTTTATTGCCTAGGAAACTGTAAACAGGAAAAATGACACAAAACATTAAATAATTATGTCACTGTAAAATCATGGAAAGTACAGAGGGAGAAGGTATTTGACCTTATGGGGGTAAACATTGAAAAGGAGCCATTGGTCGGAATATCTCCTTTTAGCTGGTTGAATGATAAATCACTGCAGTTCACATTGTGAGCGAAATTAAAGGTTATACACTTCAAGTGAAATTTTCAAAAAAGTTGAGCTAGAGGAGTGCATTTTGCAGACAAATTGAAACTCACAGGACTTGCAGTGTCGTGATAGAAGTTAATGATCGAGGAATTTCTCCTGACAAGCTGTTGTTGTTCAGCCGCCTATCCTTGCAGATAATCCATGCAAGATGCAACAGAAATTGTTAGGATAAAAGTAAAAGTCAAAAGCATTCATGAAAATACTAAACTGATCTTAAAGAACGATAATAGCTTATAAAACAATGAACAATGTAGAAGTAACAGGTGGGAATCGCATTTAAAGCAGATTAACAAAGTAGGAATAATCCAGATTAGTGTTACCAAATTCGCTAAACTCCATGTGAGACAAGAAAATTATTTTTAGCCCATTTTAAGCGAATTACAAACTATAATGAAGTGACTTAGATAGCTAATTTGGTAACACTACTCCAGATACAGGACGCAAACATGCATGTCCATGAAAATCATATACTGTATAAGGCAAATTGAAATATCTGTGTTTGGAAAAGATATTTGTCCGGTTGAAGGACTAACTCAACTTTGGCTCATTTTTATACTTCATTATGATTGTAAAATAGCAAACAAACTTTGTAATTGCTGTTCGAGTAAAATGGATGTAGCTAGGAAMTAGGAAGGTTCACAGTTTAACTACATGGGGTAGTTAGCAATAGGCAAAATCTGACAAWTCTTACAATTGAATCAAACCTTATTATGAACCAGAACACACAGAATAAAGAAGGTTAGCATGATATACGAAGTATTCCAATTTTTTTAAACATATTTCAACTATACTATATGGGCGACAATTATCATATGTAAATTATGGATGCGTTCATTTCACCTTAAAACAAAGGACCAATAAGTTCAAATCATGTTTGGTGAGTTTAGATAAGTCCAATTTAGATTCATTACATTTTACAACACCACTAAATAAGGTTTAATCAAGTTAAACCAGTACATATAAGCTCAAATTACTTCAGATAAGTACAAGTTTATCAACTAAGAAACACGCCCTAAAATTTCACATTTATACCAGCCAACCATGGAAGATTGCAATGATCCTAAATCTATTTTTCATGCCTTATAATCTATCTAATTGTTCTTGATCTACTTAGAAGGCATGCGATACATAGTATACTTACCGTTCACTTTGGTTTTAGGGAATCCAGTTGACTTCAATGCATGCTAAATTACTTGTTTTTCATGCCTTATTTTCTATCTAATTGTTTTTTATCTACTTAGAAGGCACATGATACATAATATACTTACAATTCACTTTGGTTTTAGGGTATCCAGTTGCACTTTAATGCATGCTAAATTACTTGTTTGTTAATTTAATTAAGAATACATAGAATAGACATTGCTACATATGTATTGAATTTTTTTGGGCTGTAAAGCCAATCTAATACAAAAGGAACAGATGTCAGATTTAGTAATTTAGACATTTGGAGAAGAAAAAGAATGTCAAATATGTAGTTCAAGTAGGTAATCGGGCTTCGAAAAAGTTATTCTCACAAAGCACCAGGTCCTAAAAATCAATACCTAGACTTGTGAGATTTTGGACAGACTGGATTGAACGCAATGTATATAAAAAGTTCCACTACTTTGTGAATGTCTTTTAATCTTTGACACGCTAATTCGGTTAAATCAATTTAGATGGGAACATTTCATTGTGCTAAACAGTGTAATAACTTCAATGAGTTCAATCCATTCACAATGTTACACATAGTGCCATTGTATGGAATGTCTTTTAATCTTTGACACGCTAATTCGGTTAAATCAATTTAGATGGGAACATTTCATTGTGCTAAACAGTGTAATAACTTCAATGAGTTCAATCCATTCACAATGTTACACATAGCGCCATTGTATGACTTAGAATGAACAGCAGGACTATAAAATTAGGAAATATCTTATTGGACTACAACATTTGACACAGCATCCAGAAAATGAAATGGCAATAAACTTCAAAGGCCAAAACCCCTTTCCAAGGGTGGCAGCTAAAACCCATTAGTAGTCACAGAGAAGGTACTACTAAAAATAACTAAATAAAAATGTAACAAAACACCAATTTATACTTCCTCCGTTCTTTATTACATGCATCCTTTTCCTTTTTCGGAAATATCAAATTATTTGCATCCTTTCCACTTTAGTCAATATATTTTCTCTACCTCTCTCTTACAATATAGGTCCCATTCTCTCTCTCTCTCTCTCTCTCTCTCTCTCTCTCTCTTTTTCTTTCTTTGGTTGGATGCAACTATAAAAGAACAAATGAAGTATAATATATCATCTTGATCATGCTATTTTCTAAAAGGTACAGATGTCTAAGGATAGTAAATATATATTATATAATAATGCAGAGAAAGACACTACACAAACTTTAACTTCAAAAGGTTCACAAAACGAGGAATAAAGTAAATTAATAGCAACAAGAAAAAAATGAGTCATATTCATACAAGAATCGCAATCTTAAGAGCTTGCCCAGAGTATCAGGAATAAGTCCTGAAAGATTATTCAAGTAGAGATCCAAGCTCACTAAGTTTGTTAGATTGCCAAGTTCATTTGGTACCGGGCCACTTATGTTATTGCTGTAGAGCTCCCTGCCAAAGAAACAACAAAGATATTTTTTGTCAACATAGGATTAAAAAAAAAAAAATCAGAAACCTTTTTTTTGTCTAGAGCCCCCTGACAATGAAACAACAAAGAATTTATTTTTTTTGTCAACATAGGATAAAAAAAAATTCCACAAAACCCTTTGTCACTTAGTTGATCAAATGGTAGAATACAAGTCTTATCATTGACAAAAGCTTAAGATGGGGTTCAAGTATAGTGCATGTTAAGATGGGGATCACGTGATACAACAAAAGCTTAAATGTTGAGGACATTTTTCTTTCACAAGTAGCTATGAGCCTATGGTAGAGGATATTATGTTCCCAACTCCAATATGTTGGTAAAATGACATTATATTTTATTTCTTGGCAAATATCTTTGACCGTCCACCAAAAGATTCAAATCAAAATATGTCGAAGACTCGATCTCATAGTTAGAAATCCAAACAATCAACCGGCGAAGTCAACGGAAAAAAGATTCCACCATATCAAGGTAGAACAACCCCCCCTCCCCCCTGCATGGGCAGGACCATAGTAGAACAATTTAACAAGAGTTTTGGAAGAGCAAAAAAATATCTTCGGCTAAGCAATTTTATAAATGATACTTACAAGTACTGAAGATTCGGGAGTTGACCAAGTTGTGTAACAAGTTCACCGGTCAAATTAGCATTTCCAAGATCACTGACAAAATACGTGCAACAATTTGATGTTCAATAATAGAATCCACAAGCTAACAGACGGCATTCAATTTAAATTTAGCAGCTTACACTCTAGTTACGCTGTTTTCACTGTTGCATGTAACATGGAACCATGTGCAAGGATTTACAAGGGTAGCATCCCAACTTTGCAATACACCATTGGGATCAGATAAACTATTCTTGAGAGCATTTAAAGCATCACCTGTTTTACATGAAAAACGCCATTATCAAGGGYTTAGAAGTACAAGAAACTCCATCAACAGAGAAACAGAGTTTGTCCTTTTTTAAAAAAGTCAGAAAAGGAGTGGCTTAGACTAGATAAATAGAATAAACTACCTCAGTTTTCAAAGTGYTGTAACTTGATATCACATTAGGGATTACATCATTATTCATGATAATTGTTGGCTCATAGAGAGTACTCAACAAAAAGACTAGTACATTGGGGATCACATTTCGTGTGTACTTTTGTGAGGAACATAGTTTATTAGAGTTCCCTATAACTACACTTCTATAAAATTGTCRACACCGAAGCAACCCAACATGCAATCTCAATKGACAAATTTTAGTGAAAGAACATATGTTTTGGAGCTAGCACAATTATATATCTCCCAAACAAAGTGCACACAAATTTGGTCAAAATCCCCCAACTACTTCCATTTTTTGATAAGAACCACCAAATACTTGGATCTATTAGTTTATTAAACCATCAAAGTTTCATAAAACAATTAGTAACACTCCTATTGAACAAATTTGTCAAATGGACCCCACTTCTCCTCATTCCCTCAACGCCTCAACTAGTGCACGTAAATAACTAAAATGCCCCTCAATTCTCAAATTGCAACTCTTTTTACTACACAATTCAGACAATCCTCGCAATCAATCAATCAATCAATCAAAGTCTTAGTCCCATAAGTGTTAATCTTCAATCAATCAATCAATCCTCACAAATGTCACGAAGTTCAACATAAAAAAGTTTGTAATGCATGTGTTAAACAAGTTGAAGATTTGGAAACACACAGGTATCCACCTTCTCAATCTATCCTGTGTCCTATGTACTTGCCACACATGAATGTGTCCATGTGTCAGATACTCAGATTCAGATCATATTTGAAAATATTGCATGATTTTAATTGAAGTATCCAGGTGACACACCTATGTTCAAGATGTTGGCATCCAATACACGTACTTAAGGTAAAATGAAGAATCAAAATAGCACGTGTTTCCTCAATGTTTGCAACACAGATGTATTATCTCTGAGTGAGATATAAAAAATTCCTTTGTAGCAAACATTCGAGGAAGTACTATAATCAAACACCATCTTAAGTTCTTATAAATAAATAAAAAGACTTGTATAATCTCCCATCTGATCAACAAAGTGACAGTAAGGGTTTGCTAGACAATTTTCGAAAAAAATTCATTTAACACAGTCATTTTACATCATCGAATTCAGTGTCATAAGTAAAAGAGGTTCTTGTGCAAATTTAGAAGGAGGGAAAACAAAAAGAACTGACCTTCAGCATTCGAGTTAACACGGTGAAGGTAACTGGAGGCGACAATCAGATACAAAACAATCCAAATGGARGAGACCTCTTGCTCCATTTGCCCTTTTGGATCGCTCAAATGGACAACAGGCTACAAAGAACGTGYACTCTACACATAATACTAACAATTATAACATCCACAACGAACMCTCGTTACAAAAWTCCTCTTACAATCTTCAATTCACTTCCAATCACCAGCACAAAACAGTCAAAACCTGCCATAAATCAAAAAGTCAATCAAAGCACACTGTAGTCAACCCTATATCTCCTCTCATAGATTGAAATGCTGCAGGCAATGACCATTAAGAAAAACTTGACTTTTCATCATTATGGATTAAATTGATTTCAATAATGATCAAACGTTAGTCCAAGCATCAAAAACCACGCTCAACAACACTAAAAAAGAGTAAAATTAAGTAAACTGAACACCATAATTTCTCAACATTCAATCGAATAGAATTAAATTGATTACAACAACACTAAAAAAAAGAGTAAAATTAACTGAACTGAAAACCATAATTTCTCAACATTCAACCGAATAGAATTAAATTGATTACAACAACGATCAAAAAATGATGAAAAAAACAGAATCATACTCAACTCAATAGCATACAAAGCGTGCAAAAATCAGTCGAATTAAACCGAGTCAATTAAACTACACTTCAGTCAACTTTCTCTCTCCTCCCATCTTATTAGCTCAAATGCAGCCAATCCACACCACAAACTCCCAAAATTCCAACAAAATTGGAGTAAAGCAACAGCAATCACAATTCAAAAACAAACAAACAAACAAACACACACACAAAGCAAAACACTCAAATAACAACAAAAACAGCAATAAACGAACTCATTAAATCAACGACTCACAACAAAAATTAGTTCGCCGGAAACCTCATCAGACGGCGGAGGATAAGCGAGCGCCGGAAAAGAAGATCGGCGGCAATCACGGCGATAAAGGCGGCGGGAGGAGAGGAGAGAGAAGAGTCTGAAAGTTCGTGAGAATAAAATTGAATAAGTAAATGGGGAGGAGAGAGAAGATGAAGAAGTGAGGAGGAAGCAGCAGCAGCAACAAGAAGGAGAAATGCCGGAAAAAAGCGACGAAAACTGAAACAAAGACAAAATAAACAAGAGAGAGAAAAAAAAGAGAGTAGAGTTGGACTAGTCAGCGATTTGTGGCTGGTCAAGAGGAACTTGTACTTTTTTACTTGTTTTTATTTTTTTTTACTTTTTTTTTAATATTCAAGGAAAATGAAATGAATTTGGTTGCGAGTGAAATGACGATTATGGGCTTTGACTTGGGTTGATTTYAATTTGTAAGGGTGTTTCGGTCATTTTGGTGAGTTATTAACGGTCTTTTTTTCTTCCACAATAACTCCAGTCTACACTCTTTATTTGCAAAATATGGGTTATTTGGGTTGGTCGTTTTTTTTTTCCTTCCAATTATTAATTTTGAATTTGTCAACTCCACAAGATCTCAAAGAAGTGTGTAATAATCAGCCGAGACTCTGAGACCTAGAGTTAAGTATATTTAAACGAGGAAAAATTGTCCAAAACTACCTTACTTACGCTCTTTTTTGCGAGAAACTACCTAGTTTACAAATTTTTGGACAAAACTACCTAACTTAGACTTTTCTTTGTTGACCCATACCTTAAATGGTTTTCAGTGGTTGACTTTGGTATTTTGGCAACTTATAATCACGTGTTGCTCACGTGAGTAGTTTTCAAGACTGATTTCTTCCCTTTGCTTCTCTGCCATTAAAAGCTTCTCATTCACCCAAATTAATTTCTTTCCTCTCAATTTGTCCATAAATACAAAGCTCCCACCCATTTCTTCATTCGTTCAACTCCAACTGCATTCATCAAATCATCCAATTTATAACATTTAAAAGCTCAACAATTACAATTACAGACAACAAAAACGAATACAAAAGCAACATGCCAAGTTTCAGCAAAATAAATCTCACAAACCATCAAATTAACATAAATTGAGTGAATTAGGCAACGAAATCGTACCAGGACTTCTGAACTAATCGAAATTTAGCTGCTTTCTTCGACACCGTGGTTTCGTTTCATTGCGTTACTGTTTCAAATTGAATAAATCGCAAAAAAAAGATGAGAGAGAAGATTAAACTGCAAAAAAAAAAAATTACAACAGTATAAAGTCAGAATTGTACCTTGTGTTTGATTTGACTTTAATGCAATGTGGTTGAGCTTCAATTTAATGGTGAAATGATGAGAAATATTTTTAGGTTTTCAAGTTGAATGAATAAGTGTGAGTGACTTAGTGTTATTGGAGGGAAAGAGAGTCGAGTAAAAGGAAATCGGGCTTGAAAACCACTCACGTGAGCAACACATGATTTTAAGTTGCCAAAATACCAAAGTCAACCCCTAAAAACCATTTAAGGTATGGGTCAACAAAGAATAATCTAAGTTAGGTAGTTTTGTCCAAGAATTTATAAAGTAGGTAATTTCTCGCAAAAAAGAGTGTAAGTAGGGTAGTTTTGGACAATTTTTCCTTTAAACGACCTAGAGTTTTGGTTTTTTCATCATTAAGGACCCTTATTTTTGTTTTCACCGTTAAGGACCTATTGATATTTTTTTTAGTTAATCTTAACTATACTACTTAGTTTAGTGAGACTTTTGATTAAACTTTATTTTATTTGAAAGTGTAAGCTTTATTATAAAATATGTTAATAAAGCTAAATTATATTTTATAGAAAATAAAACGCTCCCAATTGTTACATATCATTAACACAACTAATTCATCTTCCTTCTCCTTTGCTTCCAAACTTCTTCTCCAACATTTCAAGTGTCAAAAACTCCGCTTTTTAGGGTGCAATTTAAATAAATTTAAAGGAATTTGCAACAAATCTTAATTGAAAATTGATGGTAAAACTTTGTATTTTAAAGGATATGTATTGTTTTTTAATTTTTTTTATGGATTTAAGGATTTTGAAATTTCTTGAATTCTTGATATTGAAACGTATTTTGTTCATTTGTACAGATATGGATGAAATTCCATTTATTAAGTGTTGTTATGATTAATTAAGAGAAAAATAGAGGATGAGGTAGTTGTAAAAACTAAATCACATGTTCATTGAACTATACAAATGCGTGCTATTGTTATGATTAATTAACGTGAGATCTGCATTTGGAACTTTTTTTCTCTTAAATATATTAAAAATGGTGAATTCCAAAATATAAACAATTACTTAATTAATATATATTTTAAAAATATAAAGTGTATACTTTTCATAAAGATAAATTAAATAAAGTTCAATTAAAAAAAGACCCACTATTATCCAAAACAACAAAAGTGAGTAATATAAATTATAGTTCAAATGAAAGTGACGCCGCTTTTGCCCTTCCCATGCATGTCAAGGCTTACTTCACAAGTCAAATGTAAAGATTGGCGTCGACATTCAATCCTACCTCCTCAACTTTCCCACTACTCCCTCACGACATTTCATCTGTTGCATGGTTTTTTTCTTCCCTGCGATGATCCTCTCTCAATTCTCGCCGTTTTTCCGTACACCGTCTCCGCGCTGATTCCTTTACGGTGTCAATCGGCTCGTTTGTTGGTCATGCAACAGCTGGTGTCGTCCATGGCGATTGAAAGGGGTTGGAAGCTAATGTCGTTGGTTGGGGGTTAAGGAGGTCTCTGGTGCTGATGAAAGGGGGAATCGAAACAATCGAAGGTCGGATTAACAGGTGAGTTGTTGGTCTCTCTTGGTTGAGGATATGCATTTTTTTTTTTGGGATTGAACAATTTAGTTTTTTCGATTTTGAGGTTTTTGTTGTTGATTTTGGGTGTTCGATTTTTCCTTGCTGCTTCACATTCAGAGGCGAAGCCGGATTAGAAAACGGGGGGCAAATTTAGAAGAGTCCCAAATTCGGACTAAATCGGGTAAAGAGATACACAATTTAAATTTTTTATACATTAAGTCCTAACATTTTCGAATGTCAAAACAATTGTTACATGTGTACGAAAGTCGATTCGATATGGGACACGAATACGGGTATGGGGTAGCTATAATAGTGGAATTTCAGTTCGTTGAGTAATTTTTTTTACTTAATTATTTTTTTTTTTCTTTAAATTTTCAATAAATTAAAGTCAGTAATTAGTAAATATAATATTAAAAAAGAAATTATCATTAATTGCTAATAAAAACATAAAAATCGCATACAGTAAACCTTGGTGCAAAACTCAAAGCATATATTATCTTCTAAACACTACTGCAGTGTAGAAAAAGTCATACTTAACCCTTTTGGGAATACAAACCTACAAAGAATACCAAGTAATAATTATACCCCCCTTTTTTTCAAACCGAAAAAATAAAAATAAAATGGTTAACTTTTTGGGAGTAAGAAAAGGAGTGATTGGACAGCTGGGAGTTTTCAATGCATTGTGCATGTTTTTTTTTTCAAGTCAGGACATTAATTGTGAGTAAAAAATATAATTTTTAAAAATCTGATTTTTGTTATTTTTGTCTTCTACTATCTTCTCTTCCCTTCAACCAACTTCACACACATTTGCAACTCTCATCAAGCTTGATATATAATTCAGAGAATCATAATATAAATTAAACCACCAAAACATTCGCATATTAAATGTAAAAAAAGCCCAAATTTACTGACCTGGATTTTAAATTTGTTAAATGCGATTTTTTTTTGAATTGGAGGGGCAGTTGCCCCTTGCACCCCTGGCTTCGCCTCTGGCTTCATTTGTGGATAAATCAATCTTTTGTTTCATTCTTCATTTTGTTTCTTGGTTTTTGCTTGGGGTCATGATTAGGGTTTTCGAAAATTTTTGGAGGTTTTCGAATTTTAATGGTGTTTGGGTTTCTTTGTTTCGATTATGGGTATGGAATAGGGGTTTTGATTTGGGGTTTTCGAATTTTAATTGTGTTTTGGGTTGTTTTTTTGTTCGAAATTTTCTGGGTGGGTTTCAATTTCTGGGTTCCGATTGAAGGGGTGCTACAGATTTTTTTTGGTCTTTTAGGGTTTTGGATTTTAATGTTGTTGAATTAAATGGTCAATTTTGATATCCGTTCTTGGTGTTCTCTTTTAGTTGTTGCAGACAAGGTTGAGTATGACTTCTCGTTTTGATTCCTCGTTTTGAATTTCATAGTTCTTTAATGATGATATCTATACTATTACTTCTGGGCCCAATTACTATATTGTTGACAACACATGAAAATTATAGCTTGTCGGTAAGTTGTTTACTCTTTTTTTCACTTTGTCACGGTTCTTTCTTCATTGACTCACTTATCTTTTTTCTCCTCTTTACGTGTTTCATTTTCAGGGTGACAACATTGAAATCATGTTGTTTGTGTGTTTTGAAGGTAAGTTTTGTTTTCAATTCTTTTCCAATTTTATATTTTTCCTGATGTTTTGATCATGTTAGGATGCAATACAATGTAGTTTGTTTTACTATAATGATTGTTTTGGATCTGATCATTTTTGTGGTTTTAGGATTTAATCAAATTGAAATTCCTTTTTTTAAAAAAACTAAAAAAACAGATTACGTTTGCAATTGATTATTTGTATTCGACAAATTCGAATGTTTGTAACAACTATGGTTATTGATTCAATGTGTGTTATGCTTGTGGTTGGCGCAATTGAAAAATTTGTACGCTGTTGTTCATAACTAAAAGAAATGTTTGCTCATAATGGATTGGCAATTGAAGCTGAAAAATTGCATTCGTTCTATGTAATCTAACACATTTTGTGTATTGGCATTTTGGAAATTTTAGGAAAAATGGATGAAAATAAAGTTTGTGTTGTGTCATATGATAGAGGGACATATGCCTGTAGCGTCCACTATATTATTTCATAGATCAAGTTCAAGGCTTCAACTTGTGTTAGTCGTGTTGCAATTCATGCATTTTTGAAGAAAGGGACCCTACAATTCTGCTCCCTAACAATCTGATGATAATTTCTCATTTTGCCTGGCATATTGGAGGTGATTTCTCTCTTTTTTTTTTGAATTGTTTATTTTGTTGTTGGGTGGTATTCACTTGCTGTATTATTTGATTGTGGGGTGTTAAGTTTGCAACTTTTTGGATTTTTGAGGTGTATTTTTATAGTTTAATATTCAAGTCTTTGCCTTATATATTGTTTGCTTGAGAATATATGTTGTGTTTCTTTCATGAATTTGGTGTTATGGTAAGTGGTGATGGAATGATGTCACATTGTACATTGTCCTTGCTAAGTTGCTAGCTAGCTTGTAGCATATTGATGTTCAAGAGAGAGCTGTGTTTACTTACATGAAATTTGGAAATGGTTTACTGGTAAGTGGGCTTATTAGGCAATTGCCCAACTTATCGAATTGCATTTGGTGTTTAGGAAAGGTTTTGACGAGTTGTTATGTTTACAATGTGTTGAGAACTTGAGATAATTGAAATGAGTAGTTTTTCAGTTTTGCCTATCATCGTTATAGGACAATTAGTTCTGTGATGTTTCATAAAGAAGCCTATATGCGATGATGTGCTAATCAAGTGAATGGTGAATGCTGAAGGAGCCCGAGGTTTATCTTATTGATAAAAAGATCCAACCAGATAATCTAAGAATCTTAATGCAGTTCAGGATCGATTGTTTAATTAATATTACTTGAAAAGAAGAGGGATGATGTTTAATGTCCTTTAAAAATCTCTCCAACTTTGAAGAGATTGTGTTTTATTATAAGAGCTAGGGAAAGAGTGGCTTACCGTTTTACCAGCCTTTTGTTTTGGTTTTGAAGCAAGAGTGATTCAGGATTAGCTTGTTTAAATTTCGTATTTTGGCCGTTTTGCGGAAGCATATGATCTCTTGATCGCTCATGGGAATATTATATCAAGTGGGATATTTTAAATTGACTCCTGATGGTTAGTTGTAAGTATCGCCTTTTGCCAGGAGCTTCTTGTTTAGATCATGTACTCAAGTAAATTTTTTAGGAAGGCAATTATGAAGTTAACCAGTATAGCAATATAGCATTGTTCTTCAGGAATTCTCCGGTGATTTTGAAGGCTTTAAGGGTCATTGTTTTCATTGTTGATAATCTTGTGTCAAATCAATTTCGAGTTAACCAAATGTATGATTGTCAATTTACCTGTTACAGTATATATATTAACATTACTATACCGGATCCAAGGATTTTCAGTGTTATTATTGATCAATTTTTTATATGGCATGTAAAATTGTTGCGTAGATATAGTTAGATATTTTACTGTA